>JARACY010000880.1:0-72486 GCA_029255725.1 Scrobipalpa atriplicella
TAAGCGCACACACATAAAGAAAGAGAAGCGATTCAATGAAATGTTTATGTCCAAGGAAAATGAGTACATCTCGCGGGACAAATGTATTTGCACCTACCAAATGCTAACGAAAGTAATTAGGGTAGTGGAAAATATAATAAATTATACTTTATTCTACTGACAATGAAATTATTAAACAATTTATTCTTAAGAATAAACCGTAAGATTATTATAAGACAAGAAGTGATCGAAAAAGCATCAAGGACAGATCACCGCGATGAGAAAATCGGTATTAAAAAATTGATTATACACACTCCAGTTATTTTCACATAACTTTATATATTGCCCGAAGTAGATAACAACTTTAACTACCCGCATAAAAATTCACAACCATATAGTTGTATTCTACAATACCGTTCTCAGCCATGCCGTCAAAAAATCGTCCTCGTGCGAACGACCCATACCTATTTTGGACACATGATATAACATTAATTGTCATTGCACTAAAAAGAACCTGTTGATATTTTTTTAAGAATGATCTTTATTCAAAATTGTCTGCTGCAGGTGTGTTAAACCCAGTGTGCTGGCCATCCTGTCATATCAAAGAGTAGTCGACACCGACAACATCAAAGCAGATTACCTATTACATCATAACTACATAAGTCCTAAATCAACAAAACTTAGTTAACATGATCGATGCAGCAAGTGACTCATCTAAGTATGAAACATTAGAAATAAGGCCATTGACCGAATTGAGCGTTTAAAGATGCGCCCGAGCACCTAATATATAACTAGTTTAACAGATTTAATTTGTTTTTATTATACTAGCCTACACTGTCCCACTTCTGGGCATTTAAGTTGTTGTATCCATGAGTTGTATTTAATTTATTTTGAATACTCGACCGACGGACCCTTTACGGAGCCGTTTTTCATATGGTTAGGGAATCATAAAGAAATTAAAAATTATTATCATTGCCTAAATATTTTTACCGATCACTTTGATATTAATATCACTTAACCAATATTAAACACTGCAAAGAACACTACTAAATAAATAAATGTGTTGTATCTTCACTGAACTTCTGTACACAACTAGGTAAAGACAGTGTATGAGCGCATGTAGGTAGTAAAAGCTAAATATTATGTAGTTATGATGTAATAGGTAATCTGCTTTGATGTTGTCGGTGTCGACTACTCTTTGATATGACAGGATGGCCAGCACACTGGGTTTAACACACCTGCAGCAGACAATTTTGAATAAAGATCATTCTTAAAAAAATATCAACAGGTTCTTTTTAGTGCAATGACAATTAATGTTATATCATGTGTCCAAAATAGGTATGGGTCGTTCGCACGAGGACGATTTTTTGACGGCATGGCTGAGAACGGTATTGTAGAATACAACTATATGGTTGTGAATTTTTATGCGGGTAGTTAAAGTTGTTATCTACTTCGGGCAATATATAAAGTTATGTGAAAATAACTGGAGTGTGTATAATCAATTTTTTAATACCGATTTTCTCATCGCGGTGATCTGTCCTTGATGCTTTTTCGATCACTTCTTGTCTTATAATAATCTTACGGTTTATTCTTAAGAATAAATTGTTTAATAATTTCATTGTCAGTAGAATAAAGTATAATTTATTATATTTTCCACTACCCTAATTACTTTCGTTAGCATTTGGTAGGTGCAAATACATTTGTCCCGCGAGATGTACTCATTTCCTTGGACATAAACATTTCATTGAATCGCTTCTCTTTCTTTATGTGTGTGCGCTTACTATTCCCACCAACGCCTTTCTTTAGTTGCACTCGAGAGCTCGGCGCAGGAGTACGCGTGCTGTGTTGCTGGGATTTCCCGCCAAAAATGTAAGTACATCATTTCGGTGGTACGGGGACAAAATTTTTCTCATTTCGGCTTCTCTTATAACTTTTGTACTTTTAATAGTTATTCTCTCAGGTTACTATATTGTGGGCGTTTTTAGTATTGGTTTGGTCGAGTAATGTTACTTTTGTCTAGAACATTTCAGTTTCCATATAATTTTAAAATTTCTTCTCGGTTTCTCATTTCATAGACGTCATTTCGGTGGATTCGGTGGACAGAAATAGCTGTAGAACACCACCGAAATTAAAGATATCACCGAAATGAAAATTGTAGTAAAAAGTAGGGTTCCTTTGAGAAATAATACACAAACAGGGTGATATTTAATCGATACAGAAAATGATAGGGGTTGCTCAGACAGTGAAACTGAACAACTTACATGAAAAAAAATTTGGAAATCAAACATATTGTTTACTTCTTCGTACAAGATTACGTTTTTGGGAAATTCGAAAATGTTTTTTATTTACCGGAACTCTTTTCGTGGTAGATGTTTAGTTTCGTTGTCTGACTGAGCTAGTCCTTTTATTGTCTGTAATGTTTTTAGAAAAAATTATAACAACGTTAGTATTGTATATCGTTTTTTTTACCCGACTGCCAAGGAAGGGTTATGTTTTTCGCGCGTATCTTGTATGCATGTATGTATGTATGTACTGATATTTCTTTATTACCTCGTATCTCCAAAACGGCTGAGTGGATTTCGACGATAAGGAAATAGTTTGATTGGTTTCATTCACCCGAGTGTTCCTAGATGGGTGAGATTTTTCAAAATTCAAAATGGCGGGTTTTTGGCGCCAAATTGCAAAACTTGGTTCGAGGATACTTCGGATACAGATTTCAATTTTGAAATTGGAAAAAAAACTGTTTCAATGCCCTTAATTGGTAAACGACGGAGATAAAAAGTCGCTTGCGCGGTTTTTGGTGCCGTTTCTTTGGTTTTGTATAAACTCTTTATTGCAATAAGAAAATACATTTTATACATAACAAAATACACTGATGTGCAAGGGCGAGCTTATGCCTGGAGAGATCTCTTCCAGCTAATTTACAAATTAACAGTTAACCCAGAAAAGGCATGCAGAGGAATTACATTGGGCAGGGTTCATACAATATTCTACATATACCTTAACCAAAAGGTCTTACAATATACCTTGATACATATACATACATATACAAAAAATATAATAAAGTATATAAGGTCATTTTAAATAAACTACAAATATTGAAGGCGATGATCAAATAAATTGCAAGCAACTATTTAACGTGATTTTTTTTTTTTTATACGCTAGTTTTCGAGATAACAAAGATTCAAAAATAAAAAAATAAGCAGGAATCGGACATCCCGTATAACTAAAATACGCACACCAACATACTCCTTTACTACTTTGACACTACGCGATCAAAAACACAACACAAAGCACGCCGTATAATATCCGAAATAATATCAATGGCATGTATGTATTTATATCGCTTCCTTATTTTTTTATAGCATGCCGAGACCAAAAGTACAAACTAGAGAAGAGAGACTTGCAAAAAGGAGAATTTACGAAAGAAGACGAAAGGAACGTATTAAAAGCAACCCTATCACTCGTGAAGAGTTTCTTAGAAAAGACAGAGAGCGATATGCAAGAAGAAAAGCTGCAGGGCTGGTTGTTTCACGAAGTGAAATGCCTCCTGGCAGACTTGCAATAGTACGGAGTAAAAATAAAATAAGTTCCCGTGCTTCATACCGAAGAAAAAAAATCAGAGAAGCTGCGAACAATTCTTCAAACAATTTACCAAATTTACCTAATCAAGTGGCAAATTTGGATGATCAAGAATTACAGGTGGATAACTATGAAGAACCGCCAATTTCGGATACTGAAAACATTCCAAATCCAAGCAACATAGATCTACAACAAATATCTAATTTACAAACAAGTAACGCTTCAACTCCCAGACCGTCACAATGCAATATGGTACGACGCAGCTTAAGGTTGAACCGCAGTAAAATAAACCATAACTTAAAACCGAGACGTATTGGTGCCATCATAGCCACTAGTTCACCTCGATCAGGTCAGAAAAGTCCACAGCAAGCGGTGCTGCCTTACGATAGTCCAAACATAAGCAGCATAAATTCAGATTCAACGTGCCCAAATAGTCCAGCTTCAGATTCCTCAATTGCATCTGTAGAGTTCAAACGTGACTTTAAAATGAAATTTCGGAAGTATCAGAAATCTAAATCTAAGGTGATTGCTAGATTAAAAGAACAACTATCGAAAGTTACTAACGAAAAAAATATGTACTTAAAACGTTGCAACAGGCTTCAGAACCAGACACAAACTTTACAGCAAAGACCTCAAAGACCAAAAAAGCCGAAGACACATGTAAAAATCACAAAAATTGATCCCAGAATAAAACAAATTCGCACAAAAGTTGTACAATTTTATGAAGACGACGAAAATTCTTCGCTTTGCCCTGGAAAAAAAGATACTGTGACGAAACATGGCTTAAAAAAACAAAAAAGATTATTAACAGACACGATAAAAAATTTACACAAAAAATATTTGAACTCTGGATGCCCGCCAATCAGTTATGCAACGTTTGCAAGAATGAAGCCATTTTGGATCGTTCAGCCGAAAGTTACAGCACGAAACACCTGCCTTTGTGAAAAACATGAAAACATGAGTCTTATGGTTGAATCTCTTAAAAGAAACGATATCGTTAAAGAAAGGACATGGTCTGATGTATTGAACACTGTATGCTGTGATAAAGAAAACATAG
This sequence comes from Scrobipalpa atriplicella, assembly GCA_029255725.1. Classification (NCBI taxonomy): domain Eukaryota; kingdom Metazoa; phylum Arthropoda; class Insecta; order Lepidoptera; family Gelechiidae; genus Scrobipalpa; species Scrobipalpa atriplicella. The sequence goes on from JARACY010000880.1 coordinate 4,619, forward strand.
ATTGTTTGGAAAGAAAGTGTTCAAGATGTGCTGAAAGACACGTAAACTACCAAGAATTTGATAATTCCGTAGACATTTCGTACTATGCTTGGGAGAAGAATAAAAGCACGTACACGACAAAAAAAGGTATTGGGAAATCTTGTATTAATGTTGAGAAGGTGCAACATTGGACAAAACCACTAGAGCTTATAAAAATATTTGAGACCAAATTAAAACAATTCCTACAACATTGTGCCAACATTAAAAATCAGAGTATTGCTGTAAAACATTTTAAAGAAAATTTGACTGAGAAAGATTGCGTGATTCACATGGACTTCAGCGAGAATTACAGTTCAAAATTTAATGCCGAGATTCAATCTTATAATTTTGCTGGTAACAGAAAACAATACACACTTCACACAGCAGTACTTTACTTCAAATTGAATGGAACGCTTGAAACGCAGGCATTTTCCACTGTTAGCAAATCTGGGCGTCACGATGCTGCTGCGGTATGGGCTCACCTTGTTCCAATTTTGCAAGAAATTGAAAAAACTGCGCCTTTAGTGACCACCATTCATATTGTATCGGATTCACCTTCATCACAGTACAGAAACAAATCAATTTTGTATATTATATCCCAGTTAAATATCTCCAAACCCAATTTAACTTGCATAATATGGAATTATTGCGAGTGTGGCCACGGGAAAGGTGCGCCTGACGGCGTGGGTGGTGTTTTAAAGAGAACCCTTGATCAACAGGTAGCATGTGGAAAAGACATTGCTGATTTTGACACAATGGTAGAAAGTTTAAAATCTTCTGTTCAAGGTGTCAAAATCGAAATTGTGGAAGATTATCAAATAACTGAAAAAGACCGGATTTTACCCAAGGATTTGAAATCTTTCCCAGGAACAATGAAAGTTCACCAAATTATATGGACCAAAGAAACAAAAAACAGGCTGGCACTACGAAGACAATCATACATTGAATCAGAGTGCATAAGTAAAACAATTGTATGTCCCCATGACAAACATCTAGGATTTTACGATCTGCCAATCGAAGGAAATGTTTCAAAAGTAACTGAAACAGTAAAGATCAATAAAATCAAAGTTTTATCTTCAAAGAAAATAGTTCCTAAAAAAACTACGACTACTATTAAAAAAGTATATGCAGGTTCCGAAAATTTACGAAGACTGCAATTAACAGACATATTAAACCCTGTAAAAAAAGTGAAACCTTACTTGAACCCCTATTTGAACCCACAACCCTCTACTTCAAAACAGCATACCCTGGACTTCCCAAACCCCTATTTGAACCCACAACCCTCTACTTCAAAACAGCATACCCTGGACTTCCCAAACCCCTATTTGAACCCACAACCCTCTACTTCAAAACAGTATACCCTGGACTTCTCAAACCCCTCCCTGTGCAAGAATGAAGGTCTTGCGAAATCAAACACAAACGATAAAAAGACACGGAATCCTTTGGAACCCGCTTCAGCTCTTGTGTTGGCCTGTGAAGAATGGGATGGAATTACACCTTCGGTTTCGTTTTTTGAAAATATGGATACTGAAGAATTTAAAAAATACGAAGAGGCCAAAATCTCTCGTGCAACTGATAAAGACGATAACAGGGATGCAGACGAAGATGCAGATCTTGAAATATTTGATTAAGACTAGGTTAAGAATAAGTTGAGACTGAAAAGATGTGTATACTTCAAATCAAAAGGCTGATTTTATAGTTAAGAAAGATTTTATTAGATTGGTAAAGTTTTCGGTAAAAAGTACAAATAACTAGTAGGTAGTAACTATGGAAAGTAAAAGTTTAATTACAACTTAATGGTAATGTTTTTTTTATATTTGGAATGTCACCTTCTAACACTTAACCAAAGAGTGTAATTTATTACAATAACAATGTTAATTGCACTGATTTTTTTATATTGTATGTGTAATTGATTAATGTTTACACTTTCGGTGAACGGAGGATTTTGCGTTGTTTCATTCAAATTTGGATGCCAAAGTGCATTTCCTACTTTTCTAGTGATTTTTTTTAATTTTTTGATCTCAAGTTTCTTAAAGTTACCTCTTTAATTGTTTGAAAAAGATAAGTTTATAAGTTCGTTATCCTACTTTAAGTTTAATAATTTCCTTGTTAAAAATATTTAATTGATATTATCATTTCGATTACCTGCTTGTGTTAATTTCGGATAGTGTGTTTGGTTATTACCGATGTCCGACCCGTAAATGGTGCGTCACTCATGAAACTGTACAACTTTTCCCAATAAACTTAGGTCGAAATACGAAAAAAAAAACCGGTTTCCAATACAAAAATGTATCAATCAGCTGTTATCTCATTTCGTATGGGAGAACTTTTTTTATATTTTGACCTATGTTTATTTGGAAAAGTTGTTCATTTTCATGAGTAAAACATACCCTTAACGGGTCGGACATCGGTAACCAAACACATTATAGAAATAAAAGGATAAATAATTTTGTTAATTTTAGTTGAATAATGCTGTAACTTGATTTAAAACTTTTGTTAATCAGAACAAAAAGTTTTATCATTTTTCTATTTGTTGATTATTTCTCTTCTGAATAGAAGAATAAAGTATTTCAAAACATTTTTTATTTTTTTTTCGGCAAGGTCCACAACTAAACAAGTATCCTATGTCCTGCTCCAGGATCTCATCTACATCTTCACCAATTTCAAACAAATCATTTCAGCCTTCTACACCTACTTTACATATAGCCCTACACCACCTTACACATACCTAACACCTACTCTACGCTAACCTACACCTAAAATGTATCTTACGTTCCTTTTTCTGGATTTAAGCTATCTCCTTACCAAATTTCAACCAAATCAGTTCAGCCGTTCTTGAGTTATAAAATACTAGCTGTTACCCGCGACTTCGTCTGCGTAGACAAATTTTTTTCTCCCGCCCGTAAGGCCCGCGGCGTCCCAGGTCCTACATATGTCCCGTCCCTGACTTCATCACACTCCATCCAGTTCCTTATCTCTCCCGTCACTACCATGACTCACCTCTTCCCCTCCTCCCTGCCTGTCCCTCGCGTGTTTTTAAAATCATAATGATTGAAATAGTAGATTGTATTACGTGGGAGCAAAATAATATTTTAAAGGCGAGGGCGCTTTTTTGAATCCAGACCAGAGCGAAGTGAGGGATTCTAAAGTCCCCAATGTGTACCCTTGCGTCCCAATTGTGTCCCCTTGTGTCCCCTTTGCATCCCTTTGCGTCCCCTTGCGTCCTATAGTGTCCCCCTTGCGTCTCTTTGCGTCCCCTTGCGTCTCCTTGCGTCCCTTTGCGTCCTATAGCGTCCCCCTTGAGCCGCCTTGCATCCCCCTTGCATCCCCATTGCGTCCTCTTGCGTCCAATTGCGTGCCCCTTGCATCCCCTTGTGTCCCCTTTGTCCACCGTCCCCTCGCGTCCCCTTGCGTCCTATAGAGTCCCCCTTGCGCCCCCTTGCGCCCCCTTGCATCCCCTTGCGTCCCCTTGCGTCCTCTTGCGTCCCCTTGCGTCTCCTTGCGCCCCCTACGTCCCCCTTGCGTCCCTTTACGTCCCCTTGCGTCCTATAGCGTCCCCCTTGCGCCGCCTTGTATCCCCTTGTGTCCCCCTTGCATCCCCCTTGCGTCTTCTTGCGTCCCCTTGCGTCCCCCTTGCGTCCCCCTTGCGTCCCCCCCAGCGTCCCCTTGCGTCAGCATTGTACGCAACTGTACGTAATCAGGTGAAAATACTCGTGTAATGCTATTACGAAACTCACACTCGTGTTTTAATGCCCCTTATTACGCAGCAGTTGCGTAAATAGCTATTCCTGCCTACCCCTTAAGTTCGGAAACGTGATTATTATGCACCTTTATCTGAGTCTCGGTCAAATTAAAAAGTCCCATCAAAATCGGATCAGTAGTTTTGGCGCCATGTTGAAACAGATTTTTTATTTTTACTGATTCCCGTGGGAATGAGATATTTTCCCGCGGTAAAAAGTAGCCTATATCCATCTTCAGGTTACCACCTATCACCATGTCAAATTTCATCAAAATATATTCAGCCGTTTAGGCGTAAAAGAAGAAATAGAGTTATCTTTTCCATGGCGGGCGGTTTTCGTTGCTTTAAATGTGTTTTCCCGTAAGAATGAAATATTTTCCCGCGGTAAAAGGTAGCCTATATCCGTTCCCAGGATCCCACCTATAATCCTACCAAGTTTCATCAAAATCCGTTCAGCCATTTAGGCGTGAAAGAGTAACAGACAGACAGATAGACAGACAGACAGACAGACAGACAGAGTTACTTTCGCATTTATAATATTAGTAGTATGGAAGTATGGATTGTATACTAGCTAGCCTGGTAGACGTCGTCCTGCCCATTTAATATACCTACCATACAATACCCTACCCAACCCCACCCTGTGTGTGCCTTTAAATATTTTTATTAATTTAAAAAGACATACGGAACCCATTTGCAAATTCACAATCTGCCCTTAGCTAATCTACATTTATGATTTCGGTGGACTTATTTAATTTCGGTGGGTTTTAATCATAATCTCGGTGGACTTTTATCATTTCGGTGATCTGTTATGATCATTTCAGTGGACGCATATCATTTCCGTGATCAACTGAAAATTTGATCACTCATATTTTCGTATTGCAATAAGATATTGCCTGCCCTGTCACATATGTTTCTAAAAACCTCTAAAAGTTTAACTTTTTGTAATAAAAATAAAGAAAAGAATAAAAACAAAAAATATCACCGAAATGAGAAAAAACATTCAATTGTTGAGATTGACCCAACTATTTGTCTTTAGACACTGAATAATAAAATGAATTTGGCATGTTTTCACAGACGCGTTAATTTTTCTATGTTGTATTTTTGGAGTTTGACTTGTCTGCCTTACAAGGAAGAACTAGAATAAATAGGTTGTATGTATGGAAACGTTCTCTTCGCATTTTTGCTGTCGACTTAAAATATATACTCTACTAACAAGCAATTTTACTTAAATTTGCATGTTATAAAGGGCTCCGGGTGCTTTTGTCCTGTTCAGCTTAAAGGAATTGCAAATTTGATGTAGAGTTGAAAATTTTAAGTAAACTTCACTAACCTACTGACATGGTTACTAGCGATGTAAAGTGCATAATAGATGGCCTGTATGTGTCACAGCGAAGGCACCTGCGGCTCAAGTCTATTCAGTTTGATATCTATGGTTTATATCTTCATTATATTTAAAGCCAGTGTTATAGTATAAAAGCATGTTGAACTCATAGTACAAAATTTTTATTTTTACTTTTTTAATAAAGCTGACAGGTACATTACAGGTACGTTTATTTCATTGTGTTGAAAGTCTAATTTATATTATGATCCATCAACGGTCGAGGTGTAAATAATCTGTCAACTTTTGAGTGAGCTCGGTCTATCGTCAACTCGGTCTCAGTAAAGACTAGAGTCAAGAGCAAATCCATTGAAATACTATTAATTTTTTATCATGATCTACTTTTCACGTGTATCACCCGAGTCGGGCTTAATGCTAATAAATTAGGCAAAGCCAGTCGGCAGACAGTGGTGAGTGGCGAGAGGCGAGGTAAAGGTCATCATTAGTTCAGCCTATTCTGGTCCTCAACCGGCTGAGCTGTCGTCAGCGGGTGCAGGCTGAATCTGCTTTTGGGTGGAAAATAAATGATTCTGTTTCTAGCTAAATACCAAGTGTAAAAAAATGCTGACCAAACATTAGGGTGTGAACCTGTCCATAAAACTGATCAATTTTCCCCAAGGAGAATTGCTGAGACCATTTTTCGTATGGGAGGGCCAAATTTTTTTTTTCGTATTCGACCTACACGTCTTGGGGAAAGTCGGAAAGTCATCAACAAACTTTTTTTTAAACAGCTATTAGGTACCTAACCTGGGTTGGGTAACCTAATGTGCCTTTTTTATAAAGAAATAAATTTGTGCCATGATTTTTCTTTATAAAAATTATTATAATTGACGAAAAAAAAACGAGCATATTCTAAGCTTTCTTAATAATAAATAAAACTGCCTGTCTAAGATCCGTAGCTTTCTGCCAGGAAAAGTAATACGGATAATAGTCGGTGTAAATCATTTGTCGTGCGACCCTTCTCGTAAAACAAGTCGGTGGCCAATGAGTATTTATATCTTGACCCGGATGGCCTATATAAAGGACATGAAAGTAAAAAATAAGACTGGGGAAATCAGCCTGATGGTCCTGTCCTGCCCGTCAGTGCCCACGCAACAATCAAAAACAATTTGGATTAGGTAGGGAAGTTTAAAGGTCAAAACGGAGATGGAAAATGAACTTCGTAAAAGACAACATAAATTATTCAAATCGTAGTTATTCCTCTTTAGTTTTTAATGTCAGAGCAAAGTAATCTTTTAGAACTTAGAAGGGCAAAGATTTTTACTGTTTAACTGATGTTTAGTGATCTGAACTTTGGGCTTTCAGTCTGAAGGTAGTTGGTTCAAGTCAAAAGGATGTTATTTAAAAAATCAGTGTTCGTCGGGTCACCTTCGTCAAGAAGACAAATTCTACTTGCAGTTGGTCAGCTAACTGCTTCTTTACCATGACTCCTATACTATACTTGGTTCAAAAAGTACTTATTTTAGTGCATAAGTAAATACCACAACTTTATCTGCAGCCGCAAGACCGCGGTGGCCATCTTTCATTAAATCTATCTGTCAGATAATATAGGGATTTGACTGATAGAAATGAAATCGGCGGTAAGCTACGTGGGCTGGAGATGCTCTGGAGAATATTTGTCTTAATTTCTGTCACATTTTTAAAACCTCCAATAAGTAAATTACAGCTTTTTCTTGAGAGATGTCTATACGGCACTTTGCCGCTCTCGACCTACATTACCGATGGCACTCGTGAGCCCGGCTTCCCAGGTTATCTCCTTCGAGGTACACAATTATTTTCTCTCTGTGTTGTGTTGCTAGATGTAATCTTGAACGTACTTTTTTTATTTTGTTGCACCTACTTCTCAGGAAATAAGGTGTGCTACTATGGTATTCATAGAAAATTAACTGCATTCAAAGTGACGTTGTATTATAAAAGAACCTAAAATGACGTAGAAATTTGACAGCTAAAAGTCAAAAAACACTCTTCTGTTAAGAATCAGCTTACACAAAGTAAAATAAAGACTACTTACATAATAAAGACGCCGTAACGTACATTTTATGTTAAAATGAAAGAATTTTTAGTATTCCAATGTAGATTCAATAAAAAATAAGATCTAGACTTAACTTCAAAAAAGTTTAAGGATTAAATATTTCCATCCAAGAAAAGGGAGCTGTGTTTTCCCGTGAATATCTGTTTGATAAATAGGTATAAAAAGTGACATCTTAGCCCCAATTGTTTTGAAGGCTGTACTTGTTCTAATAAAAATGTCAAAATATAAGGTAGTTATAGAGTTTCGAATACTTTTCTTATATATTCTTAAAGGAAGTTAAATTGTTTCATAAGAGACTTCGTATTATTTCACAGGGTTTTAAGTCAGCCTGTACACTCATAGAGCCTTTTACCACACCCTGTACGCGACTTGACCTTTATGTGCGCTATAATGTGATGCATGACAACGTATGGTTGACTCTGAGCTTGCATTATTAAAGCTACCCGCGTACGAGCTGTATTTAGTAGAATCTGAATATCCCAGCAACTCCGTGCTTACAACATTGTTAGAATTCTAACACAAGTCGTGAGTACTTTATACGTGAGTAAGTAGTCAGTGAAGCGAGCATTTACTATGAAAACTTTTGGATTAGGTGGTTTGTTCCTGTAGTCCTCTCTAAGGAACACCATCACAGCACAGGATTTCTTGTATAAGTCAGTCTAAATGAGATGATGATGATGATATTTTGCAAACCAAGAACTATGACTGCGACATTATGAAGTTATGAGTCATACTGTACCGCTGTACTATTGTTAAGAGGTACTACCTACTCAAAAAGTTCATTTTTATGCTCAAAACGTCGAAAAGTTTACGTAGGTAAGAAGGTCATAATTCATAAGAATATTGCTATATATACGGAAAAAATAAAGAGGTTTACGAACCGTATTGTGAATTAATAGACTACATTTATGCTTTGTTGAAATAAAAAAAAACAATGAAAAATGAAAATGAAAAATATTTATTGTATAGAAATTTGTACAATTCTGTAAGGTGTTTGAGACCACCTTTTAAGTATATAAAAGAAAAAAATATCATCAGTTTAAATACAACAGGTTGAAATAAATAAAACAATATCCTACTTCAGTTTAAATACAACAGAAATCTAATTTTACCTTACCCTGAAGTCCTTTTATCTGCCTGAATGTGTTGGATAACAATTTATTTTTAACCTTAACCTATCGATTCTGTGTCACTCGGGTTCAGAAATAGATGGCCTATAAGCCGGAGGGCAGATCAGATGAATATTGATCAATGAAAGTTTTTTTTTATACAGGTACGAAATTTAGAAAGGGGAATAAATCCAAAGCTTTTTTTAAGGGTTTTTTTTTATTTCTTGATACTAGTTGGCTAGATTTGATGATTAAGTATATCGGTATAAAATAAATTTGTGTACAAGTCATGCCTGTTTCTATCTTATGGGGCATGTAGAGTGACTACCTATATGTTTTAATTTTATTGACACTACTTACTTTTTGCCACTTTTTTCCAAGTCTGAGAAAACTACTAATGTTTATTTAAATATCTCACATTATCGTCGCGAAAATCCAGTTCTTTAATTTTCAAAATTAGGTTATTTCGAAAAGCAGTGATAGTGTCGATACACGATCACTAAAACTTTGAACACACATCGGTGTGTTCAAAGTTTTATTTTTATTTTTCAAGCACCTTGTATAGAGCAGGCGTAATGGAAGAAATCCCACGTGGGTTAAAGGAAAGTCTTTAACAGAAATCAAGGATGTTTGTTTTTGTCTTCGACACCTACAAGCTGAAATTGGGTCCGAGTTGTGAAGCGTGGGCGGCAAAAATAATCATGATCCAGGAAGCTGAATGAATTTACGATAAACATTTTGCAAAGGTTTTCATCACCCTTCAGGCTATGTTCATTCATAAATAGAGGACCTCTGAAAGTATTAAATTACCAATCACTCATTGATTACACTGCCCAAAAAAAAAACATAATACTTTGACTTGTTTTCTCATATTATAAATAGAAAAGATTTGTATTTTTTATGTATAAACTCAAAAACTTCTGGACCTTTTCAAAAGAATTCACCAGTTTTTCTTATCAAGTGGGTTTTTCATATCGACGTACGATCCGGAAGCTCTTCTTTCACTATCAGAATGCTACTACCTTGAGTAAAGTAGGAAATTTTTTACCGCAGGAATAATTATTTGATTCTCACGAGAAAACTCATTAAACCGGGAACAAAAATGCTATAGGAACATATTTAATTGTTTTGAGGACATCTGAAGGTTTCATTTTGCATTTTTTGTTAAGTTTAACCCTCGTTTAGCATGTTGAAACAGTAACGTCTGACATATAAGCCCGTATTTATAAAGCGATTTTAAGTTTGAGAGCAATATTAAGTGTGGATTTGACTGGCCGTTTTGTACTGAAATAACATTTCTGATTCAAACTCAAACTCGCTGTCACCTTGAGATCTGATTAAAAATACGGGCCTTAGATTACACTCAGCGACCGCGACTGTCCTATTTCGGGTCTGAAACGTCAGGTTGCTAAATTCAAAATGGAAGTTCATTTGTACAAAAATAGGTGGATTTAGGTTTTGTTTTTGTTTTCCTTTATACTATAGACAACACTATTTCAAAGGTATTTTTTATTAATTTCCAGCGCACAAGCACAAGTCTATGGGGCGAGTGGATGGGGGTGATGCACGCTGACGAGATCGAGTACGTGTTCGGACATCCGTTGAACATGTCACTCCAGTACCACACCAGGGAACGAGACTTGGCTGCTCACATCATGCAGTCATTTACTAGATTTGCTCTGACTGGGTAAGTAAGGAAGGTAAAGCGTTGTACGAGTAATGTAAAGGTTTTCTGACTTCACCTGGGAACGAGACTTGGCCGCTCACATCATGCAGACATTTACGAGATTTGCTCTAAGTAGATATGCAATCGTTCGCTACGTCAGACACAACAGTCAACGGCTGGAGATAGCTCTCTTTCATTCGACGGCAATGTTTCAGGCATAGTCAAACGTGTGGATAAAAGATATGTTTGGTTGGATATCCGTTCATGTCCCTCCAGTATCCATAAGAGAAATCTGCCCGCTTACATCACGCACTCGTTTACTAGATTCGCTCTACCTGCGTAAGTACTAAGTAAAATAATGTGTTCGGGTCCATTGAATGTGGCCTTCTAGAGAACAATCTGGCCATTTACATCATGCAGTCATTGATAATCTGACAGTTATTTTTCAAGCCTTTAAATGCTATGTATAAGATCGACCGCGACATCTGTTCACCTGTCATGTCGCCACTATAGCTGTCATTGCTTCAATTGCTGTCCGTGTAACCACAGCCTTAGTTCCTAATATCGCCGCCTGAACAGTAATGGCAGTCGCACTATACCTATCTATGTGGAGATTAATTAAAAACACACTTTTTCTCAATTCCAGCAAACCCCACAAGCCGGACGAGAAGTGGCCCCTATACTCGCGGGCCTCACCGCACTACTACACATACACTGCCGACGGCCCCAGTGGCCCCGCAGGTCCTCGGGGGCCCCGGGCCTCAGCCTGCGCATTCTGGAACGACTTCCTCAACAAGCTCAACGGTGTGAAAGGCACATATACCCCTTTCCCTTTTCTATCACAATCATAGCGACGCTTATATTCATTTAAATTAAAAAAAAAAAGAATTCAATTTAAAACTGGGCCAGGCCTGGATGTTGCAACGAGTTTGAGTGGGTAGGCAATCGGTGTGATTACCTATCAGAAAGTGTATTTCCGTTCGCACTGCGAGATTTTTTACTACTGCCTATTTTCTCTGGCCATACCCTCAGGTTCTGAAAATATTCCTTTATCATCATTTTGCAATGAAAACATTCTGTAAATGAAGTTAAGCGACGTTAGCCCGACACTTATCCTCACTAACACTTCACATCCTCTTTTAAAACCTTTCACTTAATAATTAACTTACCTAGTTTATATACTTAAACTGCATTGCACAATTTTAGCCCTACCTTTAGATTTCAGAACCCCCTTGAACCCAGTCTAGGCTCTTTTGCTTGATTTACCCACCACTAATATGCATTTAAGATCACAAGTATGAACACCTCGTCTATTTTGTTTTAGATTTTCAAATTAATATGACTGTCAAGTCAATTGATGTCATAGATCAGAACAATTTTTTTTAAACCAAGGGATTATCAGACCCAACCCTAGATTTGGCTATTGCCACCATAGCCTCTGACAATAGCTGAACGACTTATCTACGATATTAATCAGGACAAACAGTTTAACGTGCCCTTCGACGCAAGGAAACGCTTGTGTTGTTGTACCATTACCCGGTCACCCATCCATGTCCTAGCCACGGTGATGGTTGCTGGTTGGTCAGAATGAATAAAACTAACCACTTGTCAAACGAGCGAAGCATAATACTTCTGATATAAAAATATTGTCAGTTTCCAGTATTCAGCTAAGTGCATCAGATTTATAACACACGACAAAAAACACAAAAATTTTGTAGATTGGTGGTAAATTTCATTAAGTAATATTATTCGTTACAATTTTCAGAATTGGAACATGTCCCGTGTGACGGAGCAGTGACGGGGCCCTACAGCAGTGTAGCTGGCACCACATTGCCCATACTGCTACTCACCACCCTGGCCACCACGGTAGCACTGTAAGCACTGTGCTGGCAGATAAAGTGTTAATTTTAAAGACAAAGTGATTTTTTAAAGATGCAAAAAATTTAAATCAAAATATCGACTAAAGTGAACTATTTATTAGCTTAATTTGTAACAAAAGTATAAAAATGTTTGGATGGTATATTTAAAAGAAATGTGAAGTATTTTTGAAAACGATGTGAAATGATTTAATTTATAGATTTAGATCACTAATTGTTTTGGGATATTAAAGGAACTGATTGTGTATTTATTAATAGATATAATGTTTAGTTATACAGGGTGTTAATTTAATTGCGTACCATAGCTTAGGGGGTGTTTCAGTGAAGTAAAAGGAGCCCATAAAAAATAATGAAAAAATTTCAACTCAAAAAATAAAAAAGTAAATACTCGGTATTTATTATGATTCCAAGAGGTGCGACTGGACGCCGCGCTATATCGAGCCCACGCGAGTCGCTCGGTATTCGCGTCGCGCGGTATTGGTTATAGCCACGTCTTAGCGCGGCGGCCAGACGCAGCTCTGGGAATCATTATAAAAACCAACCGACTAATTGTTTTATTTTTATTTTTTGACTTGGATTTTTTCTTATATTTTTTATAGACTCCTTTTACGTTACTGAAACACCCCCTAAGCTATTGCACGCAATTAAATTAACACCCTGTATACGTAAGCTTATTTGTTCAAGAAACGGCTTGAAGGAGGTATTCACACTTTACTCTAGTAGACGACTCAATTGATTCTAATATAAGAATAATAAATGTTATAAAGATGTCAGTAAAAAATGTTAAATGTAATTAGTTCCACGATGTTCCTGTATGCGAGTAGTTGATTTGTATGTTAGATGTTCTAAATTTTGTTATAAATTGTACTATTTCGTGTTACAGTAATGAACGTATGTCAAATACTTATAATATTTTGTGTGTGTAAAGTAAGTTTAGTGAAAATGTATCTTCGGCTTTGGTTGTTAAAGCAGCTTTTGCTTTCTCACGAACAGATGGATATATCACTATACATATCAACGTGTGCCTCTGCTTAAATAGCAAAACGATACATATCCTTATTGTAGAGAAATTTTAGAATTTTATATCTGAAATTGAATTATATATATGTCGATTGTATACTGAGATGAATTTTTCATCTATATATTTATTACCTACTTATGTATTTAGGATGCTAATAAATTCGTACCACTTGCGGATCTTATGAACTCCAAATTCTTATGACTTCGAACAGATAATAGGCTATTTTGTAAATAATCCCTTCGTAAGTATAAGATGCTGTATGTACTATTATTATTAAAATGCAAAAGGTTATTTTCTGTGCACTAGGTGAAAATAATACTTAAAGAATTTAATTCTGTACAATGTACAAAAAATGTTAGTAAAATTATGTTGCAAACATGAGAAAATTTACAAAGGTTTCAGCTAGTGCGCATAAAATAACCTGAATTATAGACTTAAGAAAGTTTGTGTCACTGTGTAAGATAGGTAGATAGCTGAACTTTGTCTGTTTCGCGTATACATAAATCGTTACCTATCCTGTAGAATTTTTCAGTGTCATAAAAGAAAAAAAAATATTCAACTAGTCTGAAGTCAAATTCGATGATTTTCTGGAGATAACGCTCTAGACATTGATTGTAATAAACAATGACAAAATATGAAGAAAAATAACAGTATCAACATTTTGCTAAGTAGCAATGAAATAAATTCTGATACTCAATGTACAAAAAATTGAAACATTGTTTGACATAAATACTCATAAAATAATTTACTAAACAGTAAAATGGTGATTCAAAATAACATTTTCACGAAACGCGATCTAGACACATAGGTATTATTAAAATATTGTTATGTACATCTTATAGACACTACTTTTAACTTGCAGGACAAATTGACTGTACTGGTGGTAAATAAATAAATAAATTGACTATTCAAAACTTTTATTATCACATTCTAATCTCTCTGTGACACACTCAGCTATTCTATATTACATTTTAGTTATAGATTTAATAATAAGAGCAGAAATCTAGCTAAAAATTGATCTTGCATATCTGATAGATCTGTCATATCAAAAATGCGAGTTAAATGTACTGTCTAATAGAAATTGTATAATCTAATACTATGTGTCTAATAACAGTCTGTAGCTTATCAATGCTTTAAGTGAAAAATATCTTATGAATTTAATAAACAAATAACAAGTATTTGTACTAAAGAATATTAGCTCTAATAAAATATTTATACCTACGCAATTGTCAATTACTACCCTTGAATGAATATACCAGAGTCAATTTGGAAAAAAATATCTTACAAAAATGAAAAATAAATAAAAAATACTGACGAGTACTAGTAGGTAGGTACTACAAATAACAACATAAAACTTATGGCGTCCCGTGACCATAGCCCCTGTAAATATTCAAAATGAAATACAACAAATCTTAAATCATTTGCTATATAGTTATGCAAATAACAGAAAAAAATGATAAATGTCTTATAAATAAATAAGAAGCTTGATAGATTATGATCTATGATCGAATACATGTATTTACGAATCGTCATTTCGTATCGTTAAAAAAGGAATAATCCCTCAATTAAGCATACAAATCTAACAATTCAAAAGGTAACGGCTTAATTCTTAAGAGCTTAAACTGTCATATCATAAGTGTAAATTAAGTAAAATATAATAGATACTATTTCGGAAGTTTTCAAGAAAAACACGTAGTTATTTTAACGCAGTAACTGCCTTTCTTGTGATGTAGTAGGTAAAAACTGTTTCACTCAATATTTATATTGAGATATAAAGTTTGGATAAACCATCTTCCAAGGCCGTAATTATGGATGCGGATTTTGATAGTATAGGTACACCTACGATTCTGTACTAACCTATCATAAATCCTAATGATAGATCTCTTTTTTGTTAACCCAATAATCTTCTTTGGTCTATCTACGGAATATTCGCTGCAGATAAAAACACGGTGCGCAGTGGCCAGGCCAAAAGGTAGAATAGTAGATTCATAGACTAGGGTGGAAGAGAATCAATTCCCGAGGTAGTTAGACGCCCGAGCGCAGCGAGGGCGGCTATAGTCCGAGAGGAATTGATTCTTCTACCCGTGGCAATGACTCTACTTTTCATTTAGAATATGAGGAAAATAAAACTAGTTGTTAATACAAACTAAGTATTTATTGTTAATAAAGTAGGTACCTATTTAAAATTAATAGTCATATTCATATCATACATCGTGTTTTACATTAAGTGTACTCTTGAGCATTGAATATCGGCTCCATACCGTTGAAGGCTGTAATTTTCCAGACAGTCCATTAAAATATGCAAGAAATACACTTTCGGAAAACGATTTTATATCCTTGTCTTCTCGCCATTTCATAAAATCATTGTATGTGTTTAAATATCTTTCTTTTGATATTTCTGGCAAAAGATTTTCTATGACACAATTTGCCTCGTCTATAATTGAATCTGGTGTCAATATATCGCTTGAACTCATTTTTAATACTTATTTAGCACAAAATATCGCACAAAAGTCCGTCACAGATACATAAAAGAACAGATTTTACTATCCCGCCAATTTGTGTTGACTTTTTAATTATTATTTTTTAATTTTGTCGCGGCACTCGCATCGCAAGTTTGCGCTAAATTCACACTGGCCAGTGACACTAGCTGGTTAAAAAGTCACGACATTTCATAAAGTTTTTTTTTTAATATGAAAAAAAGTCTTCACAGCTGACAGCAATTCAAGCAGTTCTATTTTTAAAGTTCATTCCCGCCCTAGGGTGGGGATGAAATTTGTATGAGTTCCCAACTAACACAAGAAGGTTGCTTAGTAGCTTTATAGCGTATATAATAACAGCTATAAGCTGCAAGAGTCAGCTGCATAGTGCGCTATGGAACCCTTCTGCAGCTGCTGAACCCTTCTGCAGCTGCTATAACCCTAAAGGGGCCCCTTATAGACCTTATTTAATAAGTCCAGTAGAGTTGCATAACAGCGCAAATTATTTCTTTGAACTGCTTTTTCCACTTCTTAAGCACCATAAAAAGTGAAAATTACAACTGACAGCTGAAATTGGCACTAATTGAGTGAACGAATTTAACATTCATCATTCATCCACTCACTCTGCACTGCGGCGAAAATTGCAACTTATAGTGAAATATTTAGCTGCTAGTGTTTAAAATGTAAGTATTGTATTTTATATTACTTGTATGAAGTCTTTAGATAAATATACTTATGGCAGCGTGTAGTGCAATATTAAAATGGCGGAATAATAGTGAATAACTTATACGATCTCAGTTACGCGGCTTGTGTAGGTGAAGAACATTGGCAAATTTAATTTACTGTGAAACGTGTATGGTTTTTTATCAAAATAATTCATGGGCCCTCAATTAATTAAAGATTCTATGAAAATCTAATGAGTTTGTAAACGCGAATTCAAATATTTTAACCAAATTTTGGTAAGTATAATGCTGATTTATGTTAATTTAAGGATAACTAACGATAACATGATATTTCCGATCATCCTAAGCTGTGCAGTGTGTTGAAATAAACTAAAATATAAGTACTAATCTAGTAATTGTCTCAGATAACCTAAAAATGCTACCACAAAATGGCGTTGATATTGTAGCAGCCTTAGGTTCTTTGTTTCGCTACTGTAGCCCTTTAATGCAGTGTTAAGCGACAAAAATCACTGTTCAGAAGCTCCTATTGCCATTTAAGCTGCTAAATTATCTGCTCTAGAACTTCAAGTTCCATACAATGTCCAATAGAGTGAATATTATATCCTAAAGTGTTAATTTTATACGATTTAAAGCTTGCACCTGCATTGCAGCACCTACTATGAGGATAAAAACGCAAAGCTAATTGCAGATGGCGCCACCAGCGAGTGTTCCAAAAGAGACCAATGAGAAGACGCAAAACTGATATTGACATTGACATTGACAGATTACTGACCAATCACAGGAACCTGACCAATACCTAATATTAAATTCATTGTAATGATAATAATTCCACCGTTCTTCATATTAGAATACTAGACTAGATATATAATCTGTAGTTTTTCATTTTATTTAAAAGTTATTATTTCCTGCCATAAAGCACTGCAGACCCCATAGTAGTTCTATAAATAGGAATTTTACGAGCAGAAGAGCTAATAATACCTCTTATGCATAACAAACATTCTAAGACGTCAATAAGTCACAATTTTCTATCTTATGCAAATCATCGTGGCAAAACATGCCACGGAAGAACTCAAAGTGCTAATAGACATACAATTATATCTACAATGCAGTCTATGGTGGTATAAAATGCCAAGTAAGACCACGATGCGACCTAAAGTGACAAAAAAGATCCTAATATAACTATTATACAGTTCACGGTGCCATAAGGGTCGCAAAAATCCCTTAGATTTTTGCTGCAGCCATCAGCGATAATTTTACCTGTTATAGAACTCGTGCCTAATTAAAACTCCCTTATGCCACCCTTATAGACATTGGAACTGTAAGAGAAGCTGCAATTTTCACTAATGTGTTAGTTGGGTAAATCCTTGAAAGGGCAGGCCTCGAAAACGGGGACGTCCTGCAGAAAAGTCAAGTCAAGAGTAAAGGATCGTTGTCGATGAGCGTAGAAGGATGTTGTGTCTGCCTACCTCTCATGTAAAAAATGCGTGATTATATGCCTGTATATATTTTTGATAAATATATACTTAATACTATGTATTATTTTTGGCATAGGATCCTTGATATTTGATATAAGACCGCCAGACAGAACGACCTCTAAACAGAATGTAGAGACGTCCAATTTTGTAGGTTATCTCAGGTAGGTTTACCTCGGGCGGCTAAAGTATTAAATTGCTTGGTAACAGCCTTACAAGTGAAAGTAAGCCACCCATGAAAAAGGTCATTGGCCGATGAAAAACATCCGCATTTTGGTTTCGGAGTAATGTATTACTAATTAACAGCCGTACAAAGTTTATAACCTCTAAGAATGGGTTTTATTTATTTCAATAGAAACTATTATTATATATAATTTATGTTTTATCTGCGAAGGATTTGGACTTGACTCTTATCTAGGTCTAGATCAGAGTTAAAAGATAGAGCACTCTCAAAGAAGCATAACGTCGAATGCGTAAACGAAACAAAATAATTTTGCTTTCTTCTATTATAGACCATAAAACGGTCAACATCTCTTAACGAGACAATAAATTGTACAAAACATAATCATAAAATATTTAACCTTACCTTAGACATCTTACTGTCTATCATAAAATGAATACTTATAATATTAGAAAATTAACGTTTTCTCTTTAGTTTCTAAAGGTCAACGTGAGCACCTACGTTTTTTATAATTTGATTGTCACGGCGAAAGGTAAAGTCTAGGCGTCTTTAGGCCAAGGCTTTAGACCTAGACAGTCTTTATTGAATTAAACTTACGGTTAACAGCTGACACTGATAATTCTACCTGTTTCTGGTTTGCTTAAGAGTCAGTTGACACTGGAAGTTCTGTCAACGAAATGTCTATCTACCTTAATTAAAATTAGGTACGTACATCTGCGAAAATGTTCAAATACACATGCTACTAACAGATATAGAGCATTGTGTATCAGTAGGTAGGTCTAGGTACTATTCGTACCACAAAAAGTCATAAATTTTACCACCCTAGCTAGACCCACTACATGGTCTGGCCTTAAACACGATTTATTTAATTATTCAGTTCAAGTTAGGGCCATTATCAAGGAAACCGAGAAAAATACATCAGGTTCAATAAGACTTGTTTTTTTTTTTCATTATAATTTGGCTGCCTTGCAAAACCTGTTTTATTCCCTTGTTATTATTTCCTATACAAAACTTTCTCATGGCTGTAACCGTGAAGGGATTTAAAAGG
This sequence comes from Scrobipalpa atriplicella, assembly GCA_029255725.1. Taxonomy (NCBI): domain Eukaryota; kingdom Metazoa; phylum Arthropoda; class Insecta; order Lepidoptera; family Gelechiidae; genus Scrobipalpa; species Scrobipalpa atriplicella. The sequence continues at coordinate 23,320 of JARACY010000880.1, forward strand.
ATTCATACCTCTAGTTATGGCCTTAGTAATCTGTCCAATAATTTCAACCAATTTCTGTGAAACCAATATAAGTAAACACGGTAGTGCAGCTAAATAAATTTCTCTAAATAATATTGACGCTCTCCGGAAGTAATTAATAAATCAATTTGATTAAAGCTATTGTTATTTTATATATATAAAAGATCAAATAATAGGTGAAAAATAAAACATGATTATCATCTAAATTACCTATAAAGATAATATAAAGGCGAAAAAGTCTTTGTAATTCAAAAACCATTTTCGACTGCATAAAGTTCTCAAAATATTTACTAATTACAATAATTGGGCAATCATAAAAAGGCATCACTATGTCACGTTGTTTAACATATGACCCAAAAACGTGATCAAAACACGTTCCTCAAAAAAAAAACTCGTGTTTTCGCACGAGGTCTTTAATGCAGACTCTTAGCATATCCCAAAATGTATATCACTGGGTCAGTGTTCCTCTAAATCTAAACCAAAAGTAGTTACCTCTATGATTGACACTTTCAGTTTTAGCTTACGCATAGTTAATTTAACTATCTGTTTTAACTTGGCTGTATTTGTTTTTAACATGTGGTGTCATTTATGTGACATAAAAATCGGAATATATCATAGTGAGAGTTGAGAAGAATTATAACATGCATTTTATAGTTCTTCTCAATTTACAACGTTGTAATTTTTGTCTTGCCTTGCATGCCATTATTCTTCAGAAGGTATCTTTTCATGCCTTGGGATTTAGCTTTATAGAGAAAACATAAAGCTTTCTACAAAACTGAAAATAAAACCAAAAACATATTCACAAGCAAACAACGCAAACAAACAAAAGCGAAAATAAATCATGGAGGAACTGAAGGGCCAGAATGTTCGTTCTTAATATTGGTGAAGCTGGAGTAAAATACGACGACGTTGAGTTTAACCATGACGCCGAAGAACTGCAATTTGAGGAGTACATAACGGCTAAGCTTACTAAACACATGCTTATCAAGCAAACTAGGGTAAAACAAAACAAACACGAACAGAACAAAAGAAGCACACAATCTACATGAATGGAAGACGCGCTGTATCAGCCTTGGTAACCACCGAAGGCGCCCCAATAACCAGTATCGCCATGGCATCAAAGGAACTGGAGTGAGGCGCTATGACGATGAAAGAAGGCTGGTACATTACGGCTTGAATACTACTACACACATGCTTTTTAAGCGAAGGCATAAAAAAATAAACAAACAGAACAAAAGGAACAAGAGTTCCACATACGTCCGATGAATGGAAGACGCGCTGTATCGGCCTTAGCTACTACCGATGGTGCCCCGAGAACCAGTATCGCCATGGCATCAAAGAAGCTTGAATGAGGGGCGATGACGATGACAGGGGCTTCTCGCCGGCTCTGGGGACGGTTCTCGAGGCCGAGGAGGCGGACCCGGTGGAAACCAGCAGCTACGACGATGAGGCGCGTCAGGGAGAGGATGCATGGCCGCAGCTTGCTGCACCAGACACCAGAGAAAAGAGTTAACATGTTAGTAATAAAACAAGTAGTTCAAATAAATCTACTTGATAGTGGTAGGTACCTCTTCATGAAGTGTACCTATACCTACTTTATTTGGTAAATGTTTTTTATCATCATAAGTAATTATATTTTTTATACTTTCAGCGGACGTAATACTTTTTGGTTTCTTTTTCTATTCGGATAGATCCAAAAAGTTTGCTCTATGAGAGGAGCATTAAAGATCGTTCTTTAAGACGGAGTGTTCATAAACAAGGAACCTATCTCAAATAGTTTTAAGCAAATCACCTATAATCACAAACTATAATAACATTATTTACTTCAGACATGTGCAATTCAAAATTGCTCTTAATTAAATTAGGCACACGTTACAATTCCGAAGGTCAGAAATAAATAACCATTAACAGTTTTTAATTACCCATCTATCCATCATCTGTCAAATTAGAAAGCCTTTTTGTGTGCTTACAAGAATCAATGACTATGAGCAACTAACACACTAGGCTGGGCATTTTGTACCATTAAGGCCCCCTTCCTCCAGTGCTCCCTGTCTCTGTCTTTTTCTTTATGTATAAGGAGTACAGAAAATAACCACACTTTCGCTCATTTTTACGTTTTTATTTTATATAGAAAAAAATAAGCGCCAAATTATAAATCTATCCATTAATATTCCTGCCAAACCTGATTAGTAAATGAACTGCTAAATTTTCATAAAAATAGCATTCACCCAAGTCTCATAAAACTTAAAATAATCTCAAAATCGATGTTACTTCTGTTTTTTTTTTTTATCGAGTCAAATGTTAAATATTGTGTTTTTATCCATAAAAGTTACTAGATCAAACGTTTATCTGTACTATATATTTTTTTAGGATTTTAAATATGATGACAACTCGATTTAGAAACATAAATTTCGAAGAAGGGGCCCTTAAGCTGGCACCGTTTGATAAATCGATAATAATTTAGTATTGTCATGCATGTTAGTATTTAAGTAGTTAGTTATTAAAAATATATATATTTTAAACAAGCACTGGTCAAGATATGCCCATTATTTTAAACTGATATACCCATCAGTCAATAGAATTTTAAGTACACTCTCTTTCTTCTAATTGGTCATTGTAGATTATTTATCATAATCATTCAATTTACCTTTCTGAACAAATGATACGGTCAAGTACTCAGTGCTTAAAGAAGAAACATGATTAATGTATACGTTGAAAGAGATTGCAATAATAAGACTGTCAATTTCATTGAAGATTTTAGACCGAAAAATAAATAAAAATGTACAGTTCTTATTTTCACTTTGAAAGATTCAATGCGAGCTATATTATCATCTGATTGACTGACTTGATGATTCAATACAGCCGTCGGACACGACTATCCTCTATGATTGATGAACTTTTCTCTCTAGCAAGTTCCTTAAGTTGGCAATAAAATTACCTAATTGGAAATGCATTTACAATGTAAATAGACCATCACAGGTACATTTACCATAAACGCCTGCCATAAAATCTATGCAACCGTGTAATGATGATGAACTACCAATAAAATAAAAGTTATGGTCGCTATAAAAAGTTAAGTTATGGTCGTTATGGTCCTCTCTTTCTCTCTCTACAAAGTTGTCATCTTCGTGACAAGGCACACTACGATCTGTCAATGCTTTGATAACTTATGCGCAGGCACAGTACGGTCGTGTTGTCACATTAATTTCTTGTTTGAAGATCTTGGAAAGCGTTAAGTCAAATTAAGATTACGCAATCCTTTAAAAAAGGCACTCAGTCCGTTCCAACCAACATAAAGGCACCTATAGGTTGCTGAATACAACCTGAACACACAGTTTAATTCAATGAAAAGAAAAAAAACTATAGGTATATTTAGACCTAAACATTAAAACCTACATTCAGCAAAGACGACGGTATGATGCGAACTTTCTATCAGATAGTTGGTTTATTTATATGTTTCCTGCTTATATTTCCTTATGTATTCTTAGAAATGTCCGTTGTTTTATTTATTTTAAATACGAATAAAAAAAGTTTAGAAGGAAAACGCTAAATTACCATCTTTGCCTGTCATTATATCACTTTCTCTAGACTCGACCTAAATAACACTCACGCCCAAACTGATCATGAATAACAACAATTTATCAAATTAAAATGACAGTTATTATGTACGGATACATATACAACATATGATATGTTTATTATATATGTTGATACGTGTGTACAATTAGCACGTCAGCGAGTTATGGTATTTATGATCCGAGGTCTGTAATAGGTAACTGTTATATTCAATAAACCCTTTCTCTTTAATAAACTATTTCGTCTTAGCCATTACTATTATTATTCTATCGTGTGTTTTGCCGATTCAAATAGGCTTAATAAACCTCTGATATGGTTTATGTAACGAACGCTATCAAAAACAGTGATGAACCTGAGATAAGACTTTTCGGTTTAATTGTAAATAAATGTTGCAGAATATTGCACCCCAAATCTGTGCCCGTAGGCGAAAAACATCTCATCTCCATAATTTCATCAGATGATATGTAATTTATTAAAGACGCCAAAACAATTATTTACGGCTTTAAAACCAGGTCACAGGTAATATAAACCAAAAGTGAATCGGCATGCGTGCGACACCAAATAACAGTGATCTCAAAAATACCGGTTCGATGTACCAAAATTGAAACCCGCGAGCGGAGAGGATGGGCGATGGGCGTAATTTGTTTTTTCTAAAAATTGAGATAAGTCGTTTGTCTAGCAGTGTGAGTGTTACCTTATGTTAGCTTTTTGCACAATCAAATCTACTTAAAATTGAAAATTACTTAAAATAAACGAAGTTTATGGACTTATATTGATCAGTTGAATGTAACAGTTTTTTAAATTACCTATTTTATCTTTAAAGAAGTTGTTGTTGCGACGGTTTTGCTCTTGATCTCGACTCTAGTCTAAACCAGTGCAGTAGCAAGTAGGACAGAGTTGACGATGGATCGAGTGAACTCAATAGAATTAAAGCCATATATATAAATAAAATAATTGTGTGGAGTAGGTACCTTTTCAATCATTTATAAAACCATTAGCGAATCAAAGAAAAAGCTTATCGCACTTTAATAGCAAAGTAAGTTGTATAAATTCCTACATTTCTGGGCCGTACAGTGGCGACCAAAAGTACATCTGTAAGCACATTTCGTACTAAAAACATAACCTTATTGCTACGTAATAGAGTCGTACCAAAGTACTTACTAGAACGACGCGGTTCTCAATGAACGTGGGCGGAGGCGCTGCAGTATAAAGAGAACTGTCAAATCAATGTCAAATCTCAAGATGGCAGTGTCAGTTCGTCTTTTCACCACTTTCATTTAAAGCGTGGTCGCGCTACTATAACCGCTCTTCTGCCATAACTGTACAATACACAAGTCGGCTGCTACTTTCGCGTAACTTTCTCGGACTTGTCAAACAATCTTTGAGCACTTCGAGGCTATCATACTATGTACCGCAAGTACACAGGTAGGTAAACTAGTGCAGTCACGATTCTGTTATGTAAACAATCAACACGGTAGAACCTTGTCATTTTAACTGAACATTTTTATTCGTTGTAATGGTAGAGTCATTATTAGGATCAAGTTAATTTGACAAAGCTTTACATTTTAACGCATGTACGTTCTTACTACTTAGCTACTTCTCCTTATAACGCCTGCGAAAATGTTGTTAGCAACTTAGAGTACCTAATTAAAAGGTCACCGTTATGTTATAACTATTATATATTCTGTGGTTATAATGAAAGGATGGGAAAGTATTTAGTAGCCCTTTTACAGCGATTGTAATTCCAGCAATATAAAATTTTTGAAATCAACCATAATTTCAAAACCAATATGCTTTTAAACATAGCTTTTAAACTACAATTTAATTTAATATGACTTACACAGGTAAGTAGGCGATTGACTATTTAATAAATTATTTTACAAAATCACACGCCTTCTTAACGTTTTCCCGCCAAAAGTTGACCAAATTATTTTAAACAATTTGCTAGTGATGCGTTTATTATTGCAAAACCGGTTTTTACCGTGAACCGATTTGCGTAATGCGTGATCGCAATGCATTGCAAACGATTGAAAAACTCTCCACGCGTAGAGTGCACGAGTAATGAGCTATTTTTAAAAAAGTATTCTCAGTACCAAGGTCAAACTTTCATTTTCGCGTAAATATGTTTTTACTTTGAAAACTGAAAACCAGCGCATCAGTATTTGACTTATGTGGAGTAGGATACCTTTTCGGTATCTAGTGTAACTATTAGGCCATTTAGCTTTTAAGTTGATAAAATGCTTACCTAATCTATCTTTGCAGTTTTTATGACACTGAATTTTCAAAATTTTGCAATTCACTAGGGGCGATGGTAAGTATGATATTAATAATTGTAATTATATTTAACAATTATAATTATAAAGGTTTCTATTCAAAAATTAAAATACTATTTTAAACGGCAGAAAATTTCTGCCAGAAATTGTAGTTGCGGTCAGAAAACAAGAACAATAATTATTAAATAAAATATTCTTGTAAAATTTCAAATAACAGAACTGTAGCGTAGGTACAGAACAACACTTTTTTTTATATTTTAAAAAATACTATTGTTATTTAATACAATCAGTTTGTCCGTCTTCTTTCCATGCGTTTATCTATTCAATCGATGTAGAGAACTGAGACGAGCCTTCTATTCTGGCCTTGGTTGCGTGGTTTTTGTGTCACCAAGGCCAATGGATGATCACAAGAAATCGCTTCTCAATAGAAATGATAGACAATAGAACGTAATCGTTTTTTCACCATCTAATGTAGGTCAAAATTATATATTGTGTACAATATATTGTAAAATAATAAACAAATAAATAAAGAAAATTGCGCATTGAAAGACACCATCTTAAAACAGAGTTCCTTCCCACAGTATGTCACATATGCTGTTTTTTTTATTTATTTTTTATTAGCCTATAAATCGTCCCACTGTTTAAATATACGTTTTTTTAACTGAGTTTAAATATACTTATCAAGTTTTTAAAGAAATTACTTGTATTTATCTGTTTGTATATCGGAACGGAATGCTTACTTAATTTTGCTCGATGGGGTTATCTTAACATCAAATATCAACTAAATGTTACACTTTGGAGGTTAAATAATTAATTTCAGAAAAGTCAAACAGCAATAAAATTTTCACACACAATTATGGAATTAATTTTGCAATAGTTTGAAATAAAACAAATTTTATCTTTGAAGTAAAAAAAAAACTCCAGAAAATGCGAATAAAAATTTCGAATATAAAAACGCATATTTTTCGGTATGTGTTTGTAAGGTTAACTTCCCTTTCACAAAATCAAGGAAATATGTACCTACCTACTGCAAGATTTTTTGTAAATAGTATTATTTTTTATATTCATTTCAATTCTTTTTTGTATAAAATGGCTTCTGTCGACTGAGTTCATTCAACAAATTTTTACCGCATCTGACTGACAGCATCTACGTTTGTCTGAATGTTGAATATCTCAGTTAATTTAATTTTAAATTCTTTTAATTTGTTAACAATAAAGTGATACCTTCACGGTTATCATTGTTTAGTAATAAAACCTTGAACTTCTTAACCTAGAATTAGAGACACTAAATTAAGTATCACTTATGTAAAAAACACAATAAACTTAAGTAAAATCTTTGTCATTGTGAAACCTAGGTCTTTGCATTTGCAACGGATGAAATTAACGACATTACTTCCTCCCATTAGGAGTTGTTTTATGATAGTGGCAGTATTGTTGAAAAGGAATTTTATCTTTTAATATTAGCCATGCAATTAATGTTTATGAAACACCTATTATTAATAAAAAAATATAATCATATTACCACCAACGGTATCATATCATTCGTTTTTTTTTTTAAAAGATGGCTGAATCTCTCCCTTGTTGCAATAGTGCTGGATAACACTTCAAACCATCCAGGGCATCCACCACTACATAATTTATCCTCGTCCTTATTAATTACGTAAGTAAGTATTTTATTGTTATTGAAAAAAAAACTTTATCATTAACGTTTTTGAAATTATTCATTTCATTATATCGTCTATTTATAATACAACTGCTGGGCTGACAACCCGTCACTATAGTATTATACGTGGCGGAACGACCTTTGTTTAAGTCGTTTTGCTCTGCCTACCTTGTTGGGGATAAAGGCGTGGTTTTATGTATGTATGTATTACAACTCTTAAATTCGTGGCTATAACACTGAATATAATACGAAATGTTTTCAAGTACATGAACACTACTCCTGAATAGTTATTGTTTTCAAACAATGAGACCAACAATACCCAGCTGCCTTGGATTTTCAATGCATATTTATTTACCAGGAAAATACGATATTTTTTTGCGATTTGTGATGTTCCAAGTTTTTATGGAAAATCAAATATTCTTAAGAAAAATATTAAAGCGTCAATTTAAATTTTAATTCTTAGTTAAGTCACGTATGTACACAAAAATATTAAACAGCATTGACAAACTTGAATAAGTACATCAATGCGCAACGCAAGCATGCCGAAATAGAGTTACTATTTGTCTGTGAAGGTGCTAGCTAAAAAAATATCTTTTGTTTGCCTTGTTGGGCTCACAGTACCGAACCTAGGTAGGTACCTACTATTAATTTTGACTAACTTCAGTTTTTTGATGATAATGAGAACTTATTCAAAATAAGCTGGTGATTATAGCTTCGAGAAATCAAGTTTCTCTTTTTTAAATATAGGTCTATTTTTCTGTTTTTTTTTTTATTTGTATCATTAAGTAATCTTTTGTAATAAATAAAATAATAAATAAAATAGGAGCTCCAAACTACTGCAAAACGAGACTATAATATTTTTTCAAATCCATTATGCACATCCTAAAAATACAGGAATTCATATATTTTCCTGTACTGCTCGTAATATAATAATTAAAAACAGCATTCTTATTCTGTATCTCAAATAATGATAAAGACATTTCATTATCTAATCTTATCTAAATGTTTATAATAGACAAACCTTCTCCAGCCAGTCATAGGCGCTCTTCTGAGATCTTCTTCGCTGAGGCCGTATAACCCGATGCAAGCGATCAGCCATGCCGTTACTATTAGGTAACAGATGACTATCACTCTAAACGGCAGTAGTATCACCGTGAATATTGCCGTCTGCAACAAAACAATTGTTTTGTGTTATGTTATCTAAAAATATTTGTAACCGGGTTTTTTAATAGGTGTCAGGACAAAGAATCGGCGAGACGATAGACATGCAATGCAAGTTGTTTTGTCTCTATATTTGAAATCCAAAATATTATAAAATACGAAGTTTATAAAGTTGTAGCTAGCTTTTTGAACCTTTAACTGTTCAAAGAAATACAATACCAGTATAAGTATAGGCAACCAACCCCATTAGCAATATTGTTAACTTAATAAATAAATCCGTATCTCGTTTCAGTAGACTCCAAAACACCTTGATTATGTTTAAATTATGTAAATGTCGCAAAAAAAGGGGACACATCTAAAATTATAAATATGCTAAGTTATACATGTTATCTATTAAAAATAGAAGAAAAGCGAAAGTATGTAAATTATTATGCTTACAAAAATCAAGTGTTTTAAAACCTGCCTTAATCGATACCAAAAAGAGATCGATTTTTACTGAATCAACAGGCTAGTAATTTAGAAAAGTGAGCCTAAACAACTATAATAAACATCTATAACTACTATAATAAACAACTATAAATAAATCATTTAAGTTTATGTGACATGTCATCAGAAAACGTCACATAATATTTATTTTTAAAAGTTCTCGCACTAAGCATTAGCTGCAAATTAAATATCTGAGCCACTTTAAGATTTTTTGTTGATATTGCAATTACAGTGCTATTGCTTGACTGTTTGTTTCCTTTATTTACTTCCCTATCCATAGTTTTTTACTAATATACCTCTACACAATTTTCATTAGAATATTTGACGTCGTTTAGTGCTTTGTCAATATGCTTTTATCTTGCTAAAATGAGAATCGCAAAGTGCTATACTATATTTACCCTATTAGTTTGATGATTTTAGAATATTCTTTTAAACATTGCTTTTTGTTTGTTTAGTAATTAAGAATTTGAAAATAGTCAGTGAAACTTGTTGCAATGATGTAGTAATTGAGAAATTAAAGTAAAATCCTTGGTCATTTTGTCTTAAAACGTAGGTGTAGAGAAAGGTTATGACAATCATTATACAGCATTGCGAACGTTGCGTCATTTCTCTCTTATTTTTCCGGAACAAAAGATGCTTTAAGACTTTCAGCTCATAAACATCACGTTCTTTGTACAGAGATTCTTAGTAGACGGCAGTAGGTACTTCATCTTTTTCTGATTGCTTGTTCTTTTTCTGTTTTGTTGTTTTCACCAGTTTTCACTGATATATGATAGCTAACCAGACATAGCTTTTTGCCACTCTTGTCTTGGCTCGGCTTGGGCTAAAGTCAATCCCTCATCACTGCTTGCTTACTCTTCAGAAATGTAATAAATTAAATGATATTAGCATGGAGGAATAGAAAATAATGCAATTTTTCTTTTCAATTTTGGACAAGAGACCATTGAAACTTGTGTAGTTCTCTTTGAATGCATTCTAACTACTAATGAACTCGCCTGTAAGGTGTATCGTATAATGAGTGGAATCATTACTTTTGTCGGTAGTGCGTGTTCCATGGCAAATTAAAATTCATAATGTACTTAGGTACGTGCCTACCTACTGACTGAGCCTACACTTTCCCTCACAGTCACTGCTTTCATATGTGACCATAAATTGCTTCGCGTGATTATCTAAATTGTTGTAAGAAGATTGTTTTATAATAGCAACATTGTTGTTTACTTATACTTTAATGCTAAATTATTTAGAAGGACTAAGATTCCTAAGAATCCTTAGAGTTTCATTTTTGTTTAAAAATATATATCAAATATATTTTTAAATCTTTATCGAATTTAAGGTCAAATTACATTGCTAACCACACAATATACAACTTTTGGGTATCTCCAAATTGCAAAATGTAGGTATACGAGACATAATTTGCGACATCCACGCGACATCGCTCTATCTATATTCTTATGTAATAAACAAGACTCTATAATTTAAAAATAGTTGTATCTTGCTAACTATATACAACAGAATGTGAATTTAAGATTTTCGTTTTACTATGTAGGTATCGCTTTTTTTAAGATTGCATTGCAATGTTGTTTTGTAACAATCGAAAGAATCTCTGCTTTCTTTTCTCATTTATTCTCTGATGATGTCCCAAGCACGTCCTGTTATTGTAAATACATTATTGTAAAATGTGTATAACTGAGTTCTTGTTGACTCGACCTAGCGTTTGTTGGTTCAATATTTTTTGTATGTTTACTTTCTATTGGTCTTGTGCGTACATTTCGTGACGTTTTATTTTGTCCTACTAACAGCATTGTAATTGTAGCCGGTTTTTTATTTCATTAATTAAATGCAATCGTAGTCTTAAAAAAATGTCATTTAGTCATTAAACCTTTTTGTTTGTCATTAAAAATATTTTTTTTTATAAAATGTAGTCTTTATGACATCTATGAACTAAAAAATATTGTTCTTGGTAGTGATTGTGTGATTTACATCCCATGTTTTCACTTCACTTATTGAAAATAAAGGTTATTATTGGTTGTTTTACTCCGGTGTTTTACTTAAACCGAGTTTGCGCAAAAGTCGCAATTGATGGATACTGCATTTTTCGCTATCAATATTTATTTTAGACAGCTTTGCAATCTTTGATAACTTCTCGTACCTTTATTTTGTCATATGTGTTATCTAATTCCAATTTGTGGACAAAAGGATTCAATATTTCAGCGCGCATGTCGTCCGATGAGAAAGCGCCGGTTTCACTATGCATTTTGCCGTTCATTTTCACCAAGACTGACACAATTTGCACACTATGATCTAATTAAATAACACTGTTCACACTCATTTTCAATCACGGGGATTAGGTAAAATTTTACATGGAGATATTTAGGTTTTTATTTGTTTGTAGCGTGTTTTTGCCGAAATATTCGCGGCGAAATCCAACACACGCTCTATACAGAAAGTGAGCGGAGACTGGCTATTTTTGAGGGCATTCGGTCTGACTGCTCATTGGTGCATCAGGTGACAGGTATCCAGCAATCGACCGGCGCCCGAAGCGAGGCTGGTCCGAATTTTGACGATAATCCACGATCTTTATTTTAAATTACTAATCTCTATGTGCTTCATTTATTTCTCAAAATTGATGATTGGCTATTTCCTCGAGTTATTTTAATTTACTAATACGTGTTATATTTAATTTAATAAAGCCTTAAACAATTCGATTAAGTATCGGTCTCAATAACCGGTTTCCAAGAATCACCAAGAATGCGCAGCACTAACGTTACGTCATTGAGTTTGCATTTACAAAGTAAGCTACAGTTTTATTTTCGGATATAAATATAATAAATAAAAGTATTTAAATGAGTTGCAGGTTAGATAACCTGCAGAATAAAATGTTATTTTTTATGACTAGTACATATTTTTAAATACAATAATTCAATGCAGAACAGAACCTTATCGTTATCATAAATAGTTAATAAACAAGCGTAATCATAAAAATTGTGCATATAAGAAAATATTACCGTCTGTCATTGCACATGTCTTTGTAAATGCACATCACTATGTCAATAACAGCGTTCGCGTGATCGGACGCTAAAATTTTCTCGTGATTTTTCTTTAAAGAATACACCACAATTATGGGCTTACATGTGTATAATGGAATCGAAAATACAAAAGCTGATCGTTGATTACTTTTCGTTCTTCGAAGAATTCCACAACTCATCAAAAACGTGTTTGAAAGATTGCCAAAACTGCGCAATTGCTATAAATAAGTTGATTTTGCGCTGTAGGAAGATAAAAGGGTGAGTAAAATTGTTTGTGTAATCTTTATTACTTTCGTATTACTTCTTGAATTGGTTTCTTATCGCTGACTTGCGGAGAAGTTGAGAAAATTGCCTTACACACACTCCCATACCTGTGTATGTCTTGGAATGTGGAAATAGGTTATTCAACTTTTGTATTGGTATTTGTAAACATTATCAAAGCTGCAACAGAGAGTAATCTAGTTTGCAATTTTATCAGTTAATTATATGACATGTTTGCTGTATGCGATGTACCCCTACTTACTTGAATCCTATATTGAATATATTTTATATTTAGTGGTAAAATTATATTACACAAAACATGGCTCGCCATTTAAATATATACAGTTTAATAACAACTAATTTCATTTTATTTTCAGGGCTGATATAAGAGGTACACCTTTGGAAGAATTTGAAGGCATTCAAGAAAAGCTTTCATCGTCCTTGCATAACATAATTTCTGAGGAAATTGTAGACATCAAAAGTAATCTGTAAGTAATCAATTTCTTACAGCAAAAGGCAAATTAAAATTCAATTAACTACAATTTGTTTGATTATGTATGATCCGTTATACTTATTTGATCAATGTTTACATGAATAAATTAATTATGTTTTTGGGTCTGTAATCTCTAAAAAATTAACAGATCTATTTTTTTTTATTATCAGATAGTTACTTTATCAAATTGCTGTAATAAAGTAACTATCTAATTATTAAAAAAAATCAAAATTGATCTGTTCATTCTTTAAGAGATTACGGACTCAATTTTTTTTAATTATCAGATAGTTACTTTATCAAATACTGTAATAAAATAACTGTCTGCTTATAAAAAAAAAATCTTTTGTTGCACTGGTATTTTGTAAGTTATACCTATACAAATTCTTACTTGAATACCTATAAAAAACTGAGATAATTCATAATCAAAGTTAACTGTAATTATTTTCTTTTTCTTTTCAGGTCTAAAATAGAAGATTTGTTTGATAAGCTCTGCATCAAACACCGTTCCTTGGAAGAAAGCTGCCGAGAGATCAACTTTGAGGACCAAACCCAACTTATAAAAGGTACTCCTTTACAACCACCTTTGAAACAGCTTTTAGAGTTTGCGGAAGATACAATCACTTTCGGAAGTGAAATTTGTGCTCAAATAGATACATCCGTTAAGGTTTTAACCTTAAAAGGTTTAAACGCAGATTCCCAAATAGATAACTTAAAGATATCTTCCAGTTGGCAACAAAGGGTACTTGAAATTTTATCATACACTTCTTTTTGTGCTGAAAATCTGGTATAATTTTAAAAAAGACAAAATGGATCTCTTAGACTCAATCCTGAATTCCATGCAAAAGCCACCATCAGCAAGTGAAGCACAGAAAAATGCCATGAAGAAGCAAAAAGAAGCCATGGAACGTAAACAGAAAGAAGAAAGAAACATGATCAATAAGTTTCGTAAGCGAGTTGAAGAAAAAATAAGTAACTTCATCAAAGACAGTAAACAACCGCACTTACAGTTTGAACCAATGGACCAAATGTATAGAGCAATAATAAGGGATGTAGCAGAAACTGCTGGTGTCCAAGTGTTTTCTTTTGGTGCAGAAGGTATAGATCGTTATTCCGTAGTCTACCTCAAAGATAAAGGCCCGACTGAAGATGAGTTGTCAGTACGTCGCAGCGGAAGTGCCTGGAATGATGAAAAAGCTGCCGAGATGATACAGAAACATGTCGATATGGCTAAACAAGCTGCTTTAGACACCGAAGAAGAGAACAACAGAAAGCGTAAACGGGGAAAGGAAGAGCTTAGCGGTACATTCTATAAGCAAAAGTATGCTCATTTAATAGGAGAGGATGCAGCTATAAATGCTGCACAGAAGACAAATATGAATAAAAGCTACGGTGAAGTACCAAGTGAGAATAAAAAAGACCAACGTTCAATAGAGCAGACCATGGCCGATATAAAGGCCAAGAAAATGAAAAAAGCTGAGACTGATCAAGGGAATTTAGATGACGTCCAAACCTAGTATTTAGTATGTAGATAGCAAAATGAAATATTTGGATTGTCAGGAATAAACTTATCAGGAATAGATCCAGATTATAGACAATGGATTACACAGCTAGTTAGATAGTTTCAAAGGTCAACTGCATGTATACATAGTTAAAAAGTATATATATTCAATTCATTATTAAAAAAATATATAAACAGCATTATTGGCGCTGTCGTTACTCGTGCGTTATTCACTACAAAATTATTGTTTAATTTGGAGTTACACTCGAAAGTCAGCTCTGACAAAGAAACAGATTTAAATCTATTAAAATTACATTGTTATGATTTTATGACGCAAGTTGAAAGCGCACGAGTGAAGATAGAGCCTATGATATACTTCCTAAATAACCAATAAGTGCCACATACAAAACTAGCCAGGTCTTATAAGATAAAAAATTTTAAAAGCAAAGTTACTGCCAAAGTTTTCATTAGATTAGAGTTGTATGTTTTATGTTTGATTTTAGGTAATATTCATACTGTTGTGGGATTACACAAGTGGAAATATTTACTCAATAAATAATTTTTTGCCATGAAGTTAACATAAATTTTCGATCCAGAAAATTACTTCAATATTTAAATTAATTTAGAATTCGAAATGATAATTTCTTTATCTTTACTTGGAACTCTGTTCCTACATACTCAGTATATGAGCAGTTTTAATTCTTTGTGATGTGAAAATAACAGGAGTTTTCGACTTGCGTCAGACGAGATCTTTATTATGATCATTCATTGATGCTTATGCATGACTTGTGAATTACAGGTTCATGCGCATGATTCAAGGTATGTGCAACATGAAAAACATACAGCCGAATTTAGATTCTCAATTCATTTGAAAACCACCCCCTTTTCCTTTGAAGTCTGTTAAAAAAATTCTGCGTCTGACGCAATTTAAAATCTCACGAAATGTGATTGCAGCCAAGCCGCATGCTTAGACGGAAATGTTTTTAGTTAATATAATTAAACGTATATTTCTTTAACTAGCGAATGAAATGTGCAGTGCACCACCGCCTTAATTTAAAGGAAATATTTGTTTGGATGCGAATTCCGCCTTTTCAGTTAACAAGCACATTAATTATATTTTTCTACAATATGATGTAGCTTCTACGGATAACTATTGTGTTCTTTTTTATAAGTAATAGATTTAGGTTAAAATAAGGTTTCTTTGAGTTATGATTATAATTTCATATTAATTCTTCATAAACTTTGTAAGGACTATGACATCTATTCTCAGTTAACTAACGTTAAACTCAACCTTTTTTTTTTTCAATGTATCTCTCACTATTTTATAAACCGAATAGCCTTTAAAAGCAATAATTTTGGTTGTAAAGAAAATATGATAGATAAGTAATATGAAATATATTTTAAAACTAAATATTGTAATCAAATATAATTTGTTTGGTACAAATAAATTCGGATGACTACCTTACTCTGTCGTTTTAATTGTACCTGACATACGTTTGATTTAATTTTTACTAGTACATAACCATTTATATTTAATAAAATGTATGTGTTACGCACAATCCCCGAAATCGCCCATTGGCCGGAAAAAAGGCACACTTCGCCGATTGGCAAATTGAAGATGCGCAATCCCCGAAATGTCCTTTCATTTCGGCCATTGAGCGTTTTACAAAAATCATTTCGCGGACTGGTAAACACGAAACATCCAATTGCCGAATTCATTGAAATATCAGGTGTAAAGCACATTAAAACACCAGGCATGAGGGACAACTTAACGCAAACTGATAGGTGTTGCTCAATCAATGAAACTTCACGGATCGAGGATACACACGGTGATCTCCCACATAAAAAAAAAAAAAACTTCTTGTGTTACAGAATTTTTATTATACGATCAACACTTTAACATTTAGTAGGTAGTGTATATAATACAGAAACAACACGGTGCGACCACACCTTGGCTATATGTACCTACATTAATAATGTGTATCAGTTACGTTATATTGCACTTAGCTTTAAATATTTACTTTGATATTATATGGCTGATATCTAGAAAGACAACATCTTTCCACTTGATATGCACAAGATGGCGTTTGCTATAATATAATATTTAATGAACTATAAATCATCTTTACACTACAACATTACAGAACCTAACATGCATTTGGAGCCATGCACATACCATTAAAATAACAATTTAAGTATTAGTTTTTAGCAACAAAATGAGCATTCCAATTTTTATGCTAATCAGTAACATATTTTGTAATTTTAACAAAATTACTAGTAGCTATGTAAACTTTTTATCAGATATACCAACAATCTATTTCTCTACAATATGTTCGTGCGACACACATATAAGAGGCTATTTATCTTTCACTGGCACTTTTTATGACCTATTTATATCGAATTCACCGTATAATTATGAAGAACATCATAATCAACTCTGTTTTTCAATACCTTTTGTGTACATTGAGATATATGCAAAAATATATGAAATCGGCTAGAAACAGCCCCATGCTAGAAAAGGACAGAGCGCGCATTCTGTCATTGGTTTGAAAGGGACAGTTGCCGCGAGCACATATACCCTAAATAACAATACAACAACACATTTTTTGATAAATTATTGAGAGATGTATTAAATACCTATTTTACGAATTTTAATGAAATGTGAAATGTTTGCGAATTTATGATTTTTAATTGACTTCCAAAACTTGTAATGTTGGATGGCAAACTCTAGTTTTGATATAGTTTTTGTGCACTCTTAACAATAATATAATAACACTTAATAATGACGCTTCTAAAAATCAATCCATTTTACGTTTTTGTGATCGGGAAGATGAGTTATTTGAACTTTGTAAGAATACATCCATGCAAAACAAAATGTTATTATCATATTATCACTTAAAAGTTTACATAGTATTGTCACAGTCCTTCGATTACACGATTTTAAGTGGTGTATTTTTTCTCATAAGCAATATTTTAATTTTCATAAAAATGTGCTTCTACATAGCAGTTCAATATTTTTTATAACATGATCCACTAAAATATGTGAAGTTCTATCGTCTAATAGACATAAATAATTATGATATCGGTGTAACTGCCCTGTACAAACACTTTTCATTTTTAACTAATAAATTATTAGTAAAATCTAACAGCAAGATATTTAGTTGGTATTTACATTACACAGACGTAAATATTATCTAAATAGTAAAAATTTCAACAGTGTCTTTGCTTTTCATTATTGTCAGAAGAATATTATTTTAATTTTATTTTTAGCTTTCCGAAACTTCCTAAAATCTTTCATGATTTTCAAAAGCGGACAACTAACTAGGTTAAAATATTTAATAACATTTAAAAACATATTTGTATAAAGAGATAAAACAGTTAGCTGCCTAAAAGTTATTGTCATTTGCCTATATTTTATTGTTTTGCACAAATAACATAATAAACTTTAATAAACAAAATATCACAGTTAAAAATATCGTTTTCTATTAAAATTAAAATGTAAGCTTAATCTTAGTATCTATGTATATATTTTGTATATTTAAAAGAGATCCATATGTTGTTATTCTTTCGTTCTATAACTACCAAACTACTACATTGATTTAATTCAAAATGTTATATAAAGTTTCAACATTAAAATATACGATATATGAACGGCAGGATATGAAATTTCGATATAACTAGCGATTCCAAATATTATTGTCAAATACCTATCGATTTTACTTAAAACTTATTCTATAGTATTCTAAAAAATAAGTTTTTTTTTTCATAATCCTCATTCTACGAAAGGTTTTTTTTTTATGACACCAAGTGTAAAAACCTCTTATTTCGTATTTAATATGATAAGCATCATGATTTTTTATTTAATTCTAATATTTCACAAAAGTGATATAAACAGTTAAAGAATATCTATTGGATTTATTTTATAAGTATTGTCTTAGTATTTTCTTGTTATACCTATATAGGTCTTCTTCATTATATTTGTATTTGTAGCACTAATCTATTATAGGCTGTCTTTCAGTTACAGGAATAACATAAAGAAGAGCTTTATCAAACAACGTTCAATCCAATACGCATCTGATTTACAATTTATTTATTTTATTTTAAACTTGAAAATCACGTCAATTTTATTTTATCACCCAGTTAATGCTGGTACAAAATGGGAAGATATTGATATGTCTAGTCATTTTGTGATAAGACGTTCTTAAACTCAAATTGCAGACAATTTTGTAATAACCAGAATCAACAACTTACAAGCAGATTTGATTAACCTGCCGTTATCATTAAACCTATCAATTTAACAACAATTTCGTTCCGACTATCTCCTTTTCAATACACCTATTCGACTTCCCAGCATTTATATCAGTATAGAATATTGCTATCGATTCGTGGAGAGCATGACTTACTAAATCTTAACCAAAATTGTTGTCGCCCCTTTCTGTTCTTCCATGATAGACAGTGACAGGTGACCATTTTAGTCAAGATTAAGTGGTTTTGTGCGAATCGATACTATTAGGCACCTAAAAAATATTCCATGCTGGGCTGGGAGCGATAGAAAAACATAGATTGTGCAGCTGCTTCTCCCCCCGGGCATGCTGTCGGCAAAGGGTATCGAGGGTTGCCCTGACCTGACAACTTGTCACTATAGCGATACATATTTCAATCTAAAATTGCCCTCCATATTTGTCTTTTACAAGGCGTTTTACGCTCTGCCTAACCCAAACGGGATAAAGTCGTGACTCTATGTATGTAAAAGAAGATAAAAGTTGTACGAATAATAAAACATTTTAGGGTACTCCTACTGCTGATATTGCCTTATTATTTTTTACATTATAATCTTCTTTGTGGATTCTTCCTTCTCCTTCGTTCACCATCTCCATTCCAACGCCATCTGTTGGCTGGCTCGCTAAACTTACACCTCTTCATCATCAGTATCGCCACAACATCCCGGCCAGCACAACCTTTCAGTGCCATCAGGTCGAGTACAAAACAGTATTCTCTCAGCTATAGTTACAGCTCTAGGCTCAATGTTGTGGAAGTCACGTAAGTCTTCAGCTGGGAACCAGGCGCGCTCCTCGTCTTCTATTATGGGGTAGCCGAAGTATCTGGAAAGGGAAAGGTTCAGATGTAAAATGTTGATCAGTTGATCGTCAGGCGCCAAACAGCTTGTTGTGTTTCTATATTCATGTAGTAAGTATGTATGCTAGCATGGCCGTCCAGTTTCTCAATTTTTACTAAATGTCTAGAACAAAAAAAATATTCTGTATTGGTTGTTATAGTGGCAACAGAAATAACTCATCAGCGAAAATTTCAACTGTCTAGCTATCCCGGTTCATGTCATGAGATACAGCCTGGTGACAGACAGACCGACGGACAGCGGAGTCTCAATAATAGGATCCCGTTTTTACTCTTTGGATACGGAACCCTAAAAAACTAACCTGCAAATAGCTACCACAGGGATCCAGAGCACAGAAGCCAGCACTAGCACCAGCACCAACAGAAAAGCCCACATCGGCCAGGGTTTCCGCACGGTGTCACCCTCGGACCGGGTCCACGCGTCGTACCCGGAACCCTCGGTCGCCAGCTCCACGAACGACGATATCAGGATGAGGAGCATGGCTAGAGGTGATAGGTACTTCCAGCAGATCATCCAATAGATGCCTGGACGCTGGCCTGTCATTAGTTCTATGTCATCGGCGAATCTGAAAAGAACAATCGTGTTTATAATTAACACAAAATCAATGTCTATGCAAATTTTAAACAACTTACTCGTACAACGAATTTGAGATTCAATTATTTTGTTTTAAAACACTACATAAGATCCTGATAACAGTAGTAGATTATTTCCATGCTGGACTGGGAGTGATAGAAAAACATAGAATGTGCCAGCTGCATCTCCTCCCGGGCATGCTGTAAAAGTCAGCTAAGGGCTTTGAGGGTTCCAGTATTGTAATTTAGGCGATGGGCCGACAACCTGTCACTAATAGCAATGTAAAGATCTATCTGGCATAACCCTTAAAACTTGTCAGACGTGGCGGAACGACCTTTGTTTAGGTCGTTTACGCTCTACTTACCCCATTAGGGATAAAGGCGTGATTATATGTATGTACAGTCGTACAAGGATCTTTTGGCGCGTGGGTGACATTGACAGCACAGATTACCTAGTATACATAACCTAACAGACATGTATACTAGGTAATCTGTGCTGTCAATGTCACCCACGCGCCAAAAGATCCTTGTACGACTGTATGTATGTAACAGTAGTAGGTATATCCCTCCCTATGTAGTTTCTTAGTAGTAGTAAACACGAAGCTAACGACATCTACTGCTAACTTTTAGTACTTCGTCGTAAACACGACCATCATTTTTATAACTGTCTCAGCTTCCAAGCTAACTCAACGCTTTGACGATGTTTTCACTGCCCGATGACCTCTGCCTTCTACTTGCTTTGCTCCTATTCTATGACCGTTTTACGGGTACAAATTCTCGGAATAATGGTAGGTATATTAGTTCTTTTTATAACCAAGCCTGAAGTGTGAATTATAAGAGATATAGTATCGTCGTAATCAGTTATAGGGGCGAATAAAATCATAAAATTCGGATTAAAGAATTAGGAGACACTTTCAAGCCGCATAAACATAAAAAAGGCAGATTAGCTACGTTTAACGCGTTAACGGTTAATGTGGTCGTAATCTCGTAGCAAAATGCCACATCGCTGTTAAAGTTTCTACGCGTCTACGTTAAATGTCTACGGCGTAGCAGGCGTAATTATATCGTCGCTTTGAACTCTCGTAGTAGCTCGTAGCCGTTTGTAGCTTTTTCGTAGCAGTAAAATAAAACTTTAATTATACGGGGTGTAAGGGACAGCGTCCCGCAAACTTATAGGGGTTGCTCAGTCAACGAAACTGAACAACTACCACCAGGAATTATTTTCAGAAAATGAAAAAAAAAATTGCTTTTTCATACAAAATGACCACATCGATCAGACAATTTGTATGGAAAAGCTAAATTTTTTTTTCATTTCCTGAAAAAAAATCCTGGTGATATGTGTTCAGTATCGTTGACTGAGCAACCCCTATCAGTTTGCGGGACGCTGTCCCTTACACCCGGTATAAATTGACAACGAACTTCACGTCTTCAAATAAAAATCTATCTCAGACTTTCCACTATGATAAAATCTGACAGCTCATACAAGTTGTACGCAATAAATAACATTTAATCAAAAAGTTATCAGCAACGGAATATTTTGTTTTAAATATAATTAAACAGTAATTTCTGCATTTAAAAAAAACACTTTCCCGATACGCTTTATTTGCAAACATCGTATTTATTTAGGCTCCTCAAAGGTTCCGTACGTACTAGGGTTTTCGGAACCGGGTACCCGGGTCGGGTATACCCGGGTATTTTAGTGTTTTCAAACCCGGGTAATATTTGACGACAAACCCGGGTACCCGAGTATCACAAAAAAACATTTTTAATTTACAAAAAATACGCCTGGTCTTAATTAGAAAGTGTAGGAAGTGGGCAGCATGTAATGAAAGAGTTTAAATACGTTTTACACTGATATATTCTAATACAAAAATGTGCACAATCAATGGGGAGCGCGGCAGATCGGGAGGCAAAAACGAACGTGCGTCCTGTCTGGAGGTGGTGGCATGTCGACTCAAGAGCCACAAGATTGGTTGGCGCCTTGGAAAATCTTAGAAAATCGTTGGAAAGCCTTATGAATGGCAGAACTTCCGGCCATTTATAGTGCTCACCAAGATGGCAATCTGGGTCTTCAAATCCCGGTTCTTTTTCTCAACGGGATTAGCTTCTGGGTGGTAGAGCGGCACTAAATTCTGCTTCACACCTAGAACAAACAAAGCATGTTGCATAACGTCAGCAACAAACTGGACGCCATTATAGGATACAAAACGTCGTGGAACTCCAAATCGCAGGCACACTTCCGCGATGAGAGTCTTAGCACATGCTTCCGCCGTGGCCTCGTTCAGTGCGAAGACTTCTACCCATTTACTAGCCGTATCTTACACGATGAGAATCCATCTTTCCCCATTCGGCCCATTGGGCAGTCCAGGCGGCTTCTGATTTGAGGGTTTATACCTCTGACATTCGACGCAAGTCTTCAAGTAGTCCTCGACGAAGCGACGCATACCTGGGAAGTAAAACCGTTGAGAAATGCGATGTAAAGTCTTCTATACTCCACCGTGATGTGACCGTGACCCGAAGTAGCTGCGTCGTGACACTCCTCCATCTTCTTTCGCAGGTTTTCCGGTACGACGAGCTGCGGTTCTTATGATTCGACGTCAGCATAACGGTGTAGTACTTTCTTACACACAATGGTACCCTCTTTTTGTCCATCTCTTTATCGAAAATTCCTCTGTGCCTTCTAATTCTTTCACTATCTTAGCAAACTCTGGATCGGCGAGCGTATCTTCACGTACAGTGGTAGCGTCCCAGCTCGGCGTCTCCACGATGACGGTGCACACCCCGCACTCGTCCCGAGCTTCATTCATCATTGCACGGCGGGCGACTGAGCGTATCTTTGATTTTGTTATTCTTTTTTTCATTTCTAATAAAAATAAGCATACTGCGACAAATTATGCGTTGTTTTACTTGAAAATATGTGATACCCGGGTACCCGGGTATACCCGGGTAACAAAAAAATAAATACCCGATACCCGGGTACGAAAAAAGTCCGGGTATCCGAAAACCCTAGTACGTACGAACCATCTTGGTATGGATCAATAGAGTTTAGATGTGTTTATACAACACGGCTTATATACAACAGGATATAGGTATAGATAGCTAGCTACGGTATGGATTAATTATGTCAGGCAAGAGTTTAATCATATATGAATATCTATAGGTAATTTTAACATAAAGGGTTTCAAGACAGAGCTTTACGAAATTAACAGGCGTTTGACATGAGTTACTCACAAGTACTGAATATTTTATAATTTATTGGTGGATGTCTTTATAATTTCATCCACTACAAGTTCATTGCTGGATTGCTGTATGCAGATGATTGTGTTGATAGTAGCGTAAACAATAATCATGCCACAAGGTTAGCAATTCAATATTATATACTGTAAACGCTGAACAATTTCCTAGATCTATTTATAACTTATTCAGCCTTTATAATACCTCTGAAGTATGATACATTTCCAAATCGACAAAAGGCACACTGGGAAATATGCAAACATACATGCATATAGTCACGCCTGTATCCTTTACGGGGTAGGTCAGCGACCTCATAATACAGCGCTTGGGCAAACATAACTACTTAAAAACAATAAACCAAAACACACACCTCTTAACCCCATACACGTACGAGATCCCCACACACTCGCAGAACGCGATAATCAGCAACGGGAAGTTTCCACTGTACTGATCGAACAGCAGGAATATGTAGCTGCCAGCACCATGCGCGAACCCCATGGACAGTAGACAGCATATCGCGCATAAGCCTCCGGTCAGGTACTCCTTTCTGAAATGAAATATTATTCTTAAAAATAGATTTCATGGAATTAAACAATGCAAAAACTAGTTAGGTACTTTAAATGCGTGATTCTTGTGCTGCGCTCGATTGCCAGAATTCCATTTCCATTGCCCTTTTACATCTCATAATTTAGGTAGCCATTAGTTTCCCACTGCTGACACCAGAGTTCATCGGGTCGATTGCCTCGAAACTCACACGACAGAAGAAGTTTCCCAATGCTGGGCGTGGGCAAAGGCCTCCCCTAGCTCTGTTGTTAAATTAAAGTTCAATGTAAAGAGGTTAAAAGTTTCACTCAGATGAGATTTGAACTTTCTGTCGTACCGTGCCGACGGTCTAACCAACTAAGTAGCAACCTCTATAAAACGTTTCAATTTACTTCTTTATTTTCATGTAGGTATTCTCTGTCAAATTCAATTCTATTTATTTCCAACCTAAGATTGGGGAAGAGCTTCATATCCACTATAGATGTGACGACGCCTTCTAAAGTCCCGAACTGGGAGTCGATGCCCAGGGTAAACAGCATCAGGAAGAAGAGGACCGACCAGAACTGCGCGCCGGGGAACTGGTTGATGGCCTCCGTGAAGATTATGAAGGCTAAGCCGGTGCCCGATGCAGTCTGAAATTATAGAAACAAATTGACATTTGAAATGTCTTTTCGTTCGCTCCAGTATATGCCCCGATTTCACGTAGTGCGATCCCCTTATATCTCAGAGAGTTGTAAAGATATGATATTCAAAAACAGCTCAAAAGACGCGTATTCACAAGAGCTGTAACGTGCAAAAAGAGAAATCGAAAAAATCATAAACGAAATAAAGTTATGGCCGAATTAGTGTACTAAATTCATACATATATCAAGAGACAGTTACAAAGTAGCGCCCGGACTAACATTAATCTACAAACCTACATCGGATCAATATTTGAGATGAGTTTCATCAAGTTTACTGCTGAGTCAAGGTAACAGACGGATTTAACTTTGAAGGACCCTCTGGGTTGGGGTTATTATTGCGAGCGGGTAAATGGCTACTGAAATGATTTGTATGGGTATCATTTTATTCTCTTCCCAACATTCTTAACACTGCCTCGTTTTGTCATTAACTTTGCTTTTTATAGAGTTTCGATCAAGACTAGAGCTTTCCTTTTTATACATGATTGTATGTTCATGGATTTTAAACGTACCTATATAATTTTAGTTGTTATTTTGTTTTACATAATTAATTCAGAATATTGAAACGACATCAATATGCATTTTTTTATTTGAGACACGCGTGTCATAATTATTAATTACTCCTCATAGATTGACCGAATTTACAGTTAGTTAATATGAAAACAAAATATTGAAAATCCAAAACTGTTTCGGCGAACGAATTATTGACAAAGGTAGTGAATAAATATTAATTAGGTATGATTTCAATATCATAACTTATATTTGTTTGTTATGTAAAAGTTTATAATTTACATCCCTGAAAAACCCTAAACTATTTACTAGTTATTCTGTGCGTGTGGAAACACTTAGGGTTTTCCACGTAATAGTCTTTTACGACAACCTGGGGTGTGATGGAATCTACCTCCTAGTGGTCCACCCCGGGCAACGGCAACACAGGCTTGCCTGTGAATAAGTCCGGCTGATGATCCCAACAAAGCGGTGGTAGGCTCCGCAAGCGGCCGCCTGGCTCGAGACCACCCTCTCACCAGAGTCCGGCGCCAAACAGCTTGCTGTGCTGTGTTCCGTCGGTGCGTGAGACTACCAGTGCCTTAACAAGCGTCTTCTGGGTTAGCTCGCTCCATCGTCGACTCTGTCACGGTCATCGCTGACCTTTGTGTCTAGAGTCAAGAGCTAACCCATTCCAAGTAAAAAAAAAACCTCGAGAAAACATGGGATGATGATTTTCTGACAGAGTTTTATACCGGAATTAACATGCTAAAATTTCTATCAAATAGGGACTTACATTATCAAGTTCCTTCTGTAGGTCGCACTCCGGTAGATGTGGCATCACCAACTTGGTCAGGTTTCCATTGAGGTCCACTGTCACTGATTCTCCAGCCGCCGGTAGCGACAGCGATCGATATGACGACCCGAATACCGCCAATAAAGTCGCATTCCTGTCCTCTAAACATTTCTCATACACCATCGTAGCCTTAAACCCTATTATCGAAAACACTACTATTCCCGCAAACATGGACGTTAGGCAGTTAGTCATAGAGACCATTATCGCGTCTCTGTAACAATTATTGTCAACTGGATTGTACGAAGAAAACGCTATTAGACCTCCAAAGGCCAATCCAAGCGAAAAGAAAATCTGGGTGCCTGCTTCTAACCACACCACAGGGTCTAAAATCGTGTGCCACTTAGGCGTAAACAGATGTATCAGGCCGTCCCCCATGCCTTTTAATGTGATTCCTCTGAAGAAAAATATAACAAGGACTATGTAGGGAAATGTCGCTGTTACGTAGACGACTTTTCCTGACGAGGCTATGCCTTTTATCATGCACATGTAGACTAGAATCCAGGCTATGACGAGTGCTAGAGCGATTTTGTAGTTGAATGTTTCTGGGTAGTTGACGTCTTCGGCGATCTGGAGAGTGGTTCGGTACCAGAAGTACTGCGTTGGACTGCTCAACTGTAACAAAGAAAAGTATTTGATTACAGTTTTTGAATTAAAAAAGAATCCGACTTCGTGTCTAGGAGAAAGCAAATATAAAGTCGCTCAAAAAGTGTGCCTATAAATTTTGAAGAGTTAATCTCAATTTCCCTTGGATTCATATCAGATGAATTTATGACTCAAACTGAAAAATATTTTTCGATCCTAATCGGCCCAGGCGTCTTTGACTAACCGGGCAACATAAATAAAAAAATAACAGATAATGACTAATGGAGAACCAACTGAACCAACTTTGGTGGTAAAAACACATAAAATTTATCGCGAATCAAATGAGAAAAATGAGTGAAAACAATCTTAAAGAATAGAGAACCTCCTCCATTTTTAAAGTCGGTTAAATAAGGGAAGTAGGTTAATTGTTTCAAAGTTGCTGACAAATTAGGGGTGATGTAGTCACGCCTGTGAACTCGACATCTGCAGCTAAGATGTTGTTTGGAAGTGCCTAATTAACTCTACTCTTGTAAAGCAATAAAATGTTGACATGCCCCTTTTGAAATCAGACACCCTTTGCAGACACCCCTTCGGCTTCAACGTTTTATTTGTATTTTTGATGTCTTTGATTTTCGACACGTGTCTTTATCTTACATCTCATTAAAAAAATTAACTACAGATAATAATTTACATAGCTGAGTATCACCTATCCTGGTTTTTTTGTATTTTAGAAGGACAGATGTTTCTTTTTTTGTAGGAGCCTATCATTTAGCGTAGAAACGTAAATCGTATTTCGTTTGCTCTTCCATTTCAATTTATTGTTCATCAAGAACGGAACAAATTTGGTATTCAATTAGTTTTGTATTCAATTGAAATCATGAAAAATAAATTGGAAACTTTTGTTTGGTATAGGTATTAATTCCCGAAAAAAGTCACTTCCTAAAAGACAATTCTTAATTCTTCAAAATTTCAAAAAGCAAAACAAACAAAAAACCTTTTTGCAACTTTGAAATACACGAAATACCGTGCGAAACACTCTATTCTAATTAAAAATCCTCACCAAAAAACCTTTCGGCCTTTCACAGCCATTTTCCCTTGTTAACGTTACAAATAACCGTTACATTACATCCCTAGAGCGTGTATTGCAGGGTCAGTGTAAAAACCGGTCAGCCGCGAAGAAATGACCGCATTATGTTTTTGCAAAGCATTAAGTTTTGTCACGCGCGTCGTTCAATGGCTCTATCTTCATTCATTCGTTTTCAGCTTGAGTGGTGTTGTACATTGCTGTACGGGACATGCATGATAAAAAAAAGTTAAGAGTGATAATAATATTCTTCATATAGTTCTAAGTATATCACATTTTTCTTCTTTCTTGCTCTAATTTTTTGCAAAGCATTAAGTTTTGTCCCGCGCAAAGCTCAATAGCTAGTTCTATCTAGCTAACACGAGTTCGTTTTCAGCCTGCTTTTGTATGATTTTTTTTTACTTTTATTTCATAGGACAGCGTTGTGCTGTTATGATTCTGATTCAACATGTCAATAAAAAACGTAATCGTCTGTAGTGGAACCACAGAAAGTCCCGCTATCTGTGACAGTCTAATACAAACGGCAATGGATGTCAAGATAGAGACGCAGAAGTGCAGAGTAGGGGCCATCGATATCATGAGTGGTATTTGAGCAAGCAGATAAAGCAGTAGTGGGTGGGTGGTTTGCTTTACTACCGATATGAGAGTATTATTTATGAAGCAAGAATATAGGTCTGCTGCCAATGAGCTGATATATGAGGATCATATTTTTTTATATATACTAGGCTTGAAACTCATTCTCTTCTATGAAAAATCCTGAATAATGAAGTATAGGTATTCGGAATCCTTTTTAATTTTAACATATTTCAGCACAGCTTACGGTACGAGCCTAAATGTATAACATCGCTGTAAAAACAAGGATACAAAGTTCATTTATACTACACGGGACGTTAAAAAAGGGATGAAAGTACGTAATCCCAAGCGAACAAATATGCGGGCGGCAAAAATATATGAAATTTACTTTCTTTTTAATTTAATTTACTTAATTATGAATTCATAATTCAAGACTAGAAACAGGCGGGTGCCAAAAATAATGAAAGAAACTTTGCTTTGTTTCATTTGCCTCTTTTATACTTTCAACTAGAAAAAAGAAGGGAAAATCAACATGTACCTACGCGAGAATTTTCTTTTTCGTTGTTTGATTTCTTTAACTTATTTTCCTCATAGGTGTAGTATTTATAAAGCACTATGCATCTCTTGGAAGAACGTCCGGTTCTCAACTCGTGTGTATTGAAACTACACACTCCTTGCGAATCGGTCACGTTCCCCCCAAAATGCACAATATACTATTTTACCGCAGGAATATATTTCATTCGCACGGGAAAGTCAATTCACACGGGAAATCACAGAGACAACTTACTCATGTCACAGAAGTAACAGCAATAATACTGTCTCATAAAGTCATATACCTCTTCCTCAATTTCCTCTCGACTGAACAAAGCCTGGAGTCTATCTATACATAGTCCCATACAAATGGAGGTAGCTGAACTTCCTGTATGTATAGCCACCTTGCTATCGTCTCGCCATCGGCACTGATTGAGTTCAGGGCTGGATTAGGCAAATACATGGAGATATTTCATTTTGTCCAAAGTCGAGGGGACACGATTCTTCCCTAGGGAAAGTGGAACCAGGATTCAATTTGAACTACTAGATTTTAAGAGTTCCGTGCACAAAAGGTGCCAAGAAACCCTGCTACTAAGCCTCCGCTGTCGATCCGTCCGTCTTTCCGTCTATAGTATACCTACATGGATTCATAAGAAGTACTTCTAATGGAGGTAGCTGAATTTCCTGTATAGCTTCTTTGCTATCGTCTCGCCATCGACACGACATTGATCGAGTGTCAGGAGGTGGGGTTGAGTACAGAGATGGATTAGGCAGTTATTTATTTAACGAGCATAAAGGCCTACAATTGAATAACTTTCACATAGGAATTATTTCAGGGAATAGGTAAATAAAATATTTGGCTTCCCTATACAAACTGTTAATGGAGGTTATCAGGTCATTTTGTATGGGGAAGTCCACATTTTATTACATTTCTTGAAAGAATTTCCTGGTCAAAGTCATTAAGGCCCGTATTTATAATGAGCTCTTGAGACTGACAGCTAGTTTGAGTTCGTTTCAGAAATGTCATTTCAATACAAAACGGCCTGTCAAATCCGTACTTAATATTGCTCTCAATCTTGAGATCGCTTCATAAATACGAGCCTCAGTCTTGTTGATTGAGTAACCCCTTGACTAGTTCGCGGGAAGCTGTCTCTTACACCCGGTATAGAATATAGAGGACTCTTTGCTAGTATATTTCGTTCGTCAGACGACTTTCACTTTAATTAGTACCTTGACATAAACTTAATCAATATACATAATCATCATCTGTATTAGCCCTCGAAACTTGTCAGACGTGGCGGAACGAGCTATGTTTATGTCGTTTTTGCTCTGCCTACCCCATCAGGGATAAAGGCGTGATTTTATGTATATGTATGTACATAAACCTGTATTTTCCTCGCTGCGGCCCTGCATTAGCCTCAATGACCGATACTAGGGACTATACGGGCAAGGATTATACTCCGTATAGATTCAGCAAACAACTTCAGAAGCTCACAATACGATTGTTTAACGGACGGGAGACTTCCTCGTTGACTTGGAGAAACTTGCACTTTCAGAAAAGTTTTTTAAGGAAACTTTGTAGGTATTTCAAGCTCTTTAAAACATCTATTCGAGGATCGCTACACCGTAAAGAAACATTACCAGTTACTGATAGGGGTGACTCAGTCAAGAAGTGAGCATTTTTGGTATAAAGAAGGCAATATTTATCTAGCCTTCCGAAACACGGTTTCACCAATTATAATGATAAAAGAAGCATAAATTTCGCACGTTTCATCTATATTTTTTTATACTTTAATTTCCAAAAGTATAATCTCGCTTTAATTTAAATGGATTTCAGTATTTTCGCTTTCACGGTCTGTCGGATTAGTATAATCCGCGGAATCGGCGGAATGAGTTGAATGAAACTTTAATGTTTTAGTTGACAGCGTTGCTTTCAGACTTATTTTTGGCAGAGATTTACTTTCCAGAGAGGCTTTGTAGAAAATCCTATCACAACAAGTATTCCAACATGGGTTTGTGTATGGTTGACGCACGATTGACGTGATTAACTTGAGCCCATGGCATGGCAAATAGGAAGCGGTGCGGCGCGGGCGAGGTGGAGGTGCGTCAATTTTGTATGTAATTTACGTCTGCGAAGCGCAGCTTGATTTGAAGTCTCTATACATAAACGACGCTACGGTGACGCAACGGCGCCGCACCGCTTCCTATTTGCCATGCCCCTTAGTCATATGAATTGTATGTCAAATCGTAGATCAAATCGGCTCAAATTAACAAAAAATAAAGCGAAAAAACAGCTCAATGTTTGCCAGTTCCAAACTAGGTACGGTAGGAGTCACAAACCGTTTCACCCGCCAATGTAATACCTAGATTGAGTCGAACCGTAATTCTTTACTCGACTAACTCCAATCCAAAGAAAGACATCGCCTTACAAGAGCTTAAGCCATTATGTACGCTTCGTCAAAGCCGCTAGAGTCCAGAAACCCTTGTAATGGAATCAGAAGTCAGTCAAAAGAAAACCAATTGACCCTCACCTTTTCCATGCGCCTTACTTGCAATTTTTTTATTTTTCATTTCTGCTATGGTTGGGATAGGCAAAGGTTAATTGTTTTTTAATAGGGTCTCAAGGTCTCAACCCTTTTTGCTCGAAGACTTTGTAAGGAACACTGGGCGAGGTCTTTTCAGCTCTCCGGCCTAAGGGTTATATAAGTGTTAAGTACTTTCTTTCTTTGTTGTCGCTTGAGTTTCTCTCTCCGCTCTTTAATATATGTTTTTATTGTTAACCTTGTGCTTTTAACCTATACCCTGTAGCACTAAACATTCGATAGACTCATTATTACGCTGAAAAATGTGACCAAAGAGTAAACGAAGAGTTGAACCTGCTGTTGGTAAGACACAAAGCAGAAATGTACTTCAAGACACCATTTCAGTCAGTCAGTGAGGATAAGCCGCCATACTCATAGTCAGAGGTAAATCCATTTATTCCAAGTAGTTTACCGCTTTGGTAATCCACTAGGACATGACGAGTCGAGCTAGATAACCTAGGGTACGTATACCTAGTGCTCAGCCAGGCGAGCTTATAAGCCTTTTACAAGAGGATTTATAGCAAAAGAGCTCTGACAATAAATGAAGCATGTCGATAATGGTTTTCTCAGGCTCGTATTTATAAAGCGATCTCAAGTTTGAGAGCAATATTAAGTGTGGATTTGACAGGCCGTTTTGTACTAAAATGACATTTCTGATTCAAACTCAAACTCGCTGCCACTCTTGAGAGCTGATTATAAATACGGGCCTCAGTGTATTGAGAACAAACTTACATAAAGAGGGGTTTATCCATTCAACTCGACAAGCCAGACGTCATAAGAATCCAATATTAATAATCTACGAGAAAAAAATACCCTATTTTGATCACAGAACGAATAATGCGAAAGCCAGGATAAATATGGCGAAGGCAAACCACCGGGAAATTAATCAAATATTATGACTTCGGTCGTATCCGTTCCATTGTATGCATTATTAAGGTTTTTTTTTCCTTTTACGTAGACCAAAATATGGACGAAGTAAAACAGACACGTGGAAAAAGATTACATATTTATTTTACTGTCATTATGTATATCAATTTTACAATCTATTAACTCTATACAAAAGCCTAAAGTTCATTCAAGTCTAAATCTTCAAATTAATCAGCGCGACCAGTGGGTATGGCTATAACGAATATATTTTGTGCGTAAAACGGTTCCCTTCTGAAGGACACAGCTGCAAAAGTCCTCGGTTCAAAATGCTGAAGACAAATGGATCTCAGCTGTTACCAAGGCTGGTGGCAAAATGGTCGTGATATGCGAGCTACCAGGTTGTATTTCATAAGGAATTTTGCGGCCCAAAAAATAAATAGGTAGGTACTGCATTTTTTTATACTATTGATAATGGTTTTAACGCATTTTCGTAAAAACCTAGTTATTCGAAATATTGGAGTACCATGTGTAATCACAACAAAGAATTTCCAGAAAAGATAATTAAAATTCGGAACCCGTATCGCATGACTATCTAACGAACTTATCTAAATGAACTTATTAAAAGAGGGAAAATCTGCCACGTAAAAAAAAGACATTTTTATTACATTTTCATAATGCCACTCGTAGTCACGTCACCTTTCCAAGCTTTGCTACTGAAAGTCCAATTATTTTCAGCTGTTTACTAAGGCTTCATTAATTTAAAATGCTAATTTTTTTAAGGTCCAAGCGAAATTTATACTAAATTGTACTTTTGCCCTTTGAGACTTGACGGTGACTGGGTTAAGAGACGTCTGGGCCATATTTTATGTAAATCTCTACAATCTGTTGCGTTCACACATTTAGATGAGTTTTTAAGTGTTAAGTTTTGTTACAGTGCTACAGTGTGAAATTAGCTGCCATTATGAAGTTTCATTGCATTTTAGACTTCGTGTACAAACATTCGTCATACTTATCATATATTAGAAATAGTATCAAATTGCTTGTCATCGTAATAGATAGGGAACAATCTGTCAAATGTTTTTGATTGTATATGAAAATGAACTATGTAGGTATTATTTGCGTATCATCATAAAAAGCTCGTAGAGCGTTGAGGTCATCGCACCATTATTATCTTGGACTATAATATGTATAGGTATCTCTGTTTCAGTCTGATTTAGCTAATTCAGCCATGTAACCAAATCCGAGCGCTATGAACAGCTAAAGCAAACCCAGAAACCCACGCTACGCAAACATAGCCAAAGCTGTATAATAGTTAGCTCAACAGACCGCACATTAGAGATCTTGTTGTACAAATTATCACCCTTATTGCCATGGAATAGGGTTAATTTCTTCAAATTAGGTTTAGGATTCGATCTTGCTGTACAATTATCACCTTTATTGCAATGGGAGAAGGTTTATTTCTCTAAATTTAGGGTGGGATTCATTCCGTAAAACATTTTCGAAACTCTCGAGTTACCGTACTCGTAGCAAACTAAGTTAACAAATTGTGTGTAAGCTGCGAAATATACGAGCATACATAGTAATTTGCGGTTTTAAGTGTTTGATAGCAAAATCTACTCTAAATTGTTTAGTAACTATTTTCTAGTGAAAAGAATAAAATCATAAATCTTTTGTACAAATAACTTTACGAAATCAAACCCTTGATCACGGCGATTCCTGCCGGAGCTCTACCAATAAAACGCACGGATTTCTTGAATCATGAAACAGTATAAAAATTGCGAAGCCCCTTTAATAAGAGTGAGTATCTATATTATAGATAGATAGATGAATACTCCATCCCCAATACTGATAAGATGAATAGATTCTACATGATCGAGATGTGGATTATAACCTGACGTGCGTCATAGTAAAATGGGGGATAAGAGAGACCCTTCCGGAATACTTCGCGGAGTAGAAGCTGATCAAAGCGGTTATTGACCTGATCATCCTAATCTGAACCCAAGAGGGTGAAGCGGTTTATAAATGCAAAATTAAGATTTTATGATTGTGTCTTTGCTATCTGATTATGTTGTTTGATGGTTCATCATTAAACGTTTACAATTAATACACTAATATAATAACATAGGATTTTTTATAAGTTTTAAATTATTTATTGCTCCAAAAAAAAAAACGCTCGGTAAAATATCCTTATAACTGTAGTAGCAATTTCTTCCAGGCACATAAAATGTAGGTAAAGGATAGGTATATAAAAGAAAGAAAGCCAAAAGCAAGCAAAAGTTTTCTCTCATTTTCTCCATTTATCTCTTTCTATAGCCAGTGATTTATTACTTAACTTAAAATTAGGACGACCTAAGTCATTACTTTTCTTTTCTCAGAGTTTGCCTTTCAGTAGCAGCTCAATGAAAGTTAGCAAACTCAGGCTCGTATTTATAAAGCGATCTCAAGATTGAGAGCAATATTGAGTGCGAATTTGACAGGTAATTTTGTACTGGAATGACATTTCTGATACGAACTCAAACTCGCTGTCACTTTTGAGAGCTGATTATAAATACGGGCCTCAATATTCGATACCTACGCATACAGTGTTTATTGTAGTGTAGGTAGGTAGCTAGGTAGTTTGATCGTGTGTAGGCGGCGTGATCTAATTTGCTCACAAAATTTGCTGGTTTGCGTTGGAGCGAAATAGCCGCGCTAAAGCTAATACGTTTATGCTGGTTTTGCACGTTACGAAAATTTGGAATAGCAGGTTGGTTGCGCACTTTTCAAATAGATGCAAAAGATAGACATTTCATTGACAGTACTTGAATATTGTCATTTCGTGGTACAACAAGATGCATTCTCAAGCAGTTTCGCGCCGCGAACTAATTATTACGTAAGTTGCTATGATAAAGGATCCTAAATATCTTTATCCTATTTAATTTACGTATGTAGAAAAAAAGGATCAAATATGTAGTGTGTGTTGAAATGTACAATTTACTTGCGCCGCTTATCCATTGCCATATAGCACGTTATAAAGCCGTATAAAAATTCTAAAGTCAAACATTGTTATCCTAGATTCAACTGTCATTCTAATATTGTATCCAATAGGATAGAATAACATAGAACTACTTTGTTTGTCATCTCTACGTAGCGTAGAAACTACGGCGTAGCAGATGTTACCTTTCGTAGCAGTTAAGTAAACTACCTCTTTCCTCAACCATCTTTTTTTACACAAACAATTCTGCATTTTTTTATTTATAATGTCAAGTAATAATAACGTTAAAAGAAGGAAGCTAACGTTGGAAGAACTTTTTTATTTGTAGTGCATGATTTAAATGTTATTTCAGTGTGTAAAATGTGTTTTTGAAATAAATAAATTTAATTTGTGAAGGTGAAGTAAATTTACAATAAAAAAGTAATAATAAAATATAGCATAAATCACCCTCTACGTCTGTATGTTTGTTTATTAACTACTCCTAAACTACGCGAAAGATTTTGCAACGCCTTTCAGCATCATGTGATTTTATCGCAATTTTCGTATTACTAAAATATAAATTGCTAGGGTGGGACTGTGGGACGCCAGTACCTAAATAATAAATGACGCGAGCATTAGTTTTACATATCAACAAAGACTTTGCTTCATACGACGTGAAAGTGCTGTTAGCTGAAATGGGTTTTAAATGTAAAGCTGTCACTCGCACGCATACGCTCCGAAACACTGATGTTTTAGACAGCCGCTTTTAGTGCGTGATTTATTTTATAGTGTTATGTTATATTTTTAAATATAGTATGAAAAAACTTTTGGTCTGCCAATCTGACACTTTGGCCCGTATTAATATCAGCTCTGGAGGCTGATAGCGAGTTTGAGTTCGTATCAGAAATGTCATTTCAGTACTAAACGGCCTGTCAAACCTATACTTTATATTGCTCTCAATCGTAAGATCATTTCGTACATAAGTACATACATATACCCATATATTGCACTCATGGTATCTCCCAGTTCCTCTGTTTGATGTTCAGCACAGATTTTCTCAAAACTTTACTAAATGCTAAGTACATACAAATTCGAAATAATCTTTGGCTTAAAATCACTTAAATTAAATACTTTTCAGAGAAATAATGTCTTATTAACATTAATTATAAGGTTTTCTAATGGAATACTCTGTAGAAACGAGACACACATTGAGCTCAGCGATAATTACACGATCGGAAACAAAAAGAAACTCGGACAAAAACAAAACGGGAAATTAAAAACAATGGCCACGCGTAATTTTCTTTTTCTCGTCAACGATATTCCTGTTTTGTGTCCGATCAAAATGGTGCCATTTCATCCCAAGGGTCTCTTAAAATTAACTAAGTCTAGAGATTTGGCAGTAGCATTCCCTGTAAAAGTCATTTCGTACTGTGCTTACCATTCCAACTGGGAAGATAGTATTACCCGGTAATAGTGATATGATGATATCTGACAGCACACAAGTTTTATGCAAAAAATAACATTTTATATGAGCTGTCAGGTCAGATAGTGACCGGAGATAGTAAACGCGTCATCAGATATTTTTATAGTTTGTTTGTGATTTCAATAAATCAATAATTAATAAATAAACATAACTTTGACTACTGCCTAAAACTAAATGGTCGGTATAAATTACAGCGTAAAAATTTTGGGTCGCAACAAGCGGAACATTTTCTAACACCAAAGTTATCAAGCCGATAAAACTGTCATTATGTCAACTTTTTATTGGAAACAGGAAAACCGTTATAGACTTCCGCGGTTTTTCCCTCTTGTGATACAATCTGGTGTTGTGACTTGTGAATAAAAGGTCTTCTCTATCTTAAGGAAAATCAGAAGGGCTTTTTGGGTTTTTTTATCAGCCTTAAACATTTTAAATTATGTTTTATAGGTAAAGTTATCAGAAACTGTGACTGGTATAAAAATATTGTGGTATAGGTATTTATACCGGGTAGCCCGGATGGTGTAGTGGATAGGGCCGCGGCCTTCTGTGCAGGAGGTCGTGGTTCGAATCCCACCACGTACCAATGTGTTTTTCGGTTTTCGAATTTCATATGTACGTTTATTCGGCGCTTTTACGGTGAAGGAAAACATCGTGAGGAAACCTGCACACACCTACGAAGTAATTCAAAGGTTGTGTATAACCTAATCTAGGATTGGGACTGGTTTCCCTTCTGGGTTGCGGAGGTCAGATGGCAGTCGCTCTGTGTAAAAACCAGTGCCCTCGTTCAATCCTGTAGATTAGGTAGCCGACCCCGTGAAATACGGGAAAAAGGCTAGGAAGATGATGAAGGTATTTATACCGGGTGTAAGGGACAGCGAACAGCAAACTGATACTATTGTCTGATGGGAAAGTAAATTTTTCTTTCATTTCCTGTAAGAATTTCTAGGTGAAAGTTGTTCAGTTTCGTTGACTGAGCAGAGCAACCCCTATCAGTTTGCGGTACGCTGTCCATACACCCGGTATTGTTTATGTTGTAGATGTAGACTATAGTAAAAAAATACGGAATAATTGTTTACTAATATTTTCAGCCATCCCATGATTCATACAAAGACAGCGCTTTCATAGTCCCTTCGAAGATTCTCTCTATCAGAGTGTCATCAAACCCGGAAAATTCACGCAAAAAAATGTGGGTCGTCAAATATAAGCAGGTACTTAGAGCGACTTAGAGTACTTAAAAGCGAATTCGTCTCTGTACCTACACTTGCGACCCAAACATTACCTACCTCCAGCCCTGTACATGCTTGAAAATAATTGTCGTAATTTGCAAGAAAAAAACGTGGGGCCCTCAAAACTCCGCAAGAAACGGAATGAGAAATTAAAATCTCAAGTCGCTGTGGCAGACTCCGCAAGCTGACACAGATTAAACATTGATTTATACGAGGGTTAGGATAGGATTCGTTTCCTTTGTCATATGATTTATAATCTTATCGACTGACTTCTTCTTCCTTTTAAATTGGTAATTTCTTCAAAACCGAACTCTAAAAACCAAGGGCCCTGAGTTAATAATAATACGCATTTATTACTTAACCAAATTAATAGAGCCTTCATACCTTTCGAGCTTCATTAGTGTCAGATTTCATTTCGGGCGAAATGTCGTAAAATTGAAGGTAATAAACACAATGGAAAATTTAGAATGATCCAGAATTTTAGTTGAGTATTTTCATAACTACTAGCCTACCACACTGGCAAGAATATATCCTGTTTCAAATAATCTTTACCTACAGATCATTTGAAGGAGAGTAAGGCCCGTATTGATAATCAGCACTCAAGAGTGACAGCGAGTTTAAGTTCGTATCAGAAATCTCATTTCAGTACAAAACGACCTGTCAAATCCATACTTAATATTGCTCTCAAACTTGAGATCGATTTATAAACACGAGCCTAAAAAGTCTTATTACTCACCGCACATTCCGGCTCCGTAGTGTAAGATCCGTTTGGGAAGTACTTCTTTGGGCACTCTGACCACGGCAGCTCAGCCTGGAAGCTCTGCGCGAAGTAGAACAGGCACCACGCGATGATAGAGTTGTAGTATAACGCCACATTGAACGACACTACCGCGGAACTTATCCCTATGCCCCCGAGATAAGGAGACACCTGGTGCCAGACCCCAATCGCACCCTTCCTCAGCCTCTGCCCGATCGCAAGCTCCAGATAAAAAATTGGTATCCCCTCAATCGCTAGCATCACGAAGTATGGTATCAAAAACGCTCCTCCTCCATTCTTTTGGGCTAAATACGGGAATCTCCACACGTTCCCGAGGCCTACTGCGTATCCGACTGTAGCTAAGAGAAATGTGAGCTTGCTATCCCAAGATTCTCGCTCTACTCCGCCGCCTTCTGGCTTTCCTATCTCTTCTACTGTGCTAGCTTTGCTTGTCGGTGTTTCTGAGGAACGTCTATTTGGACTCGTGTCTTCGAAGGCTTGGTTTGTAGCTCCATACATGACATGGCGTTGGGATGCCAGACCGTTCTCCATAGTGACCAAACGCCCTCTCAGTTCCTTCATCTCTAAGCGGTCTACCGAGCGCTGGGCGTAGAGGTCTCGCGAACTCTGCCGCCGCATCAAATGGGCCGTGTTCGCCATCTTTCAAAAATTATTGTCTAAATCTTAAACGAGTTTTATTGTCGTTATTTTATTGTCATCATAATCCTTAATTAGTTAAATCTAAAAAGCCTCGTCCTCGTCATGGCACATAATGAAAAGCAATAAATACCATGTGATCGTTATTGCTTTTTTGACGCTAAACGCGAGGGTTGATCGCATTCCTGTGGATTTGTGCAAGAACATTTTTATCACACAATCGATTTCACTTCACTGTGCGTTGGCAAATCGATGTTTTTGTCACTGGCTGTTAGGTAACATTATTTTACTTTTTATTTTTTTTGTGCGCGTGGTGGTGAAATGGCGGACGCCCGCCAGCCAGTCAGTACTGGCGGGAAACTGAATGTGGTTGAGGGTTGGGGGGTGCCATCTTGTCCGCGCATGCGTGGCGCACCTTTTTGTTCCACCCACGTAGAGCACGACACGGATCTCAATGAACGTGGACGGGGGCGCTGCAGTATAAGGAGATCTGTCAAATTATGTCAAATCTTAAACGGCGGCGTTGGTTCCTTTTTTCGCCACGTTCAATCAAAGCGTGGACGTACTGTAAGAATGAATTTACGGATAAAAGGGGTTGAATTTCTTCATGAATGCTCTACCTTTCAGGCCATTTTCTCAAGCGCCGCTCCTATTTCAAGGCAATTTATTAAACGACGATCTAGGTGTTAGACAAAAGGCTATCTAATTACCTTTGCCAATAGGCTGGGCCATAAAATTACGTGGCCATAAAATGTTACGTAAACATTGTTAGCGACTGAAATGCCATAAAGTCGATATTCGTGTTTTGATATACGGGGTGTAAGGGACAGCGTCCCGCAAACTTATAGGGGTTGCTCAGTCAACGAAACTGAACAACTATCACCAGGATTTTTTTTCAGGAAATGAAAAAAAAATTTGCTTTTCCATACAAATTGTCGGATCGAGGCGGTCACTTTGTATGAAAAAGAATTTTTTTTTTCATTTCCTGAAAAAAAATCCCGGTGATAGTTGTTCTGTTTGGTTGACTGAGTAACCCCTATCAGTTTGCGGGACGCTGTCCCTTACACCCGGTATAAGGTCATTTGATCTTACAGGTTTGATTTAATTGACAATCAGATGATTATCATATCACGTTCTAAATCTTAATCGATATTATTATAAATGCGAAAGTAACTCTGTCTGTCTGTTTGTTTGTTAAGCAAGTAATAATAATTGGATTAAAAGACAAATAATTCCTATAAAATGTTTTATTGTACTAAAATTAGTTGACATTTCCAATAGTCTTTAACAGCTATATGTTATGGCACAGATTCATTTGTTCAGTTGTTGGTTCACCACCTTACATCTATCGGCAGCGGCTTTTACAGCACCGATCAGAGCAGCACGGAAACCTGAAAAAAAAAAACATTCTAATGAGATCAGATATCACTGAATGAATTTTGAGTTTTAATAATAAAAATATGATTAGAAGATTAAAGTATAACAATTTGTCATTTCCGTCATCCTAGTTATATGTCAAACCTATGGACGTAATGTCAAACATAAAATTCTTTTTATGAATTTGACTATAAGACTTTTTATAAATTTGTCACTTTTTGCATATTTGCATATGATTTGCATACAACTTGTATGACCTGCCAGATATCATCATCATATACCTAATGGAAATATTTTTACTATAATTTGTACTTAATTAAAATACAATTTAAATAATAGTAACATTGTTTTTCCTCAGAATTACTCGTACCAGTTCATAATGTCTTATCGATAACTAGTTCAGCTTCGCCAATTCGCCATTAAATCATTTTTGACCCTTGTCACCCCTCTCGACCGTTATTAAACCTCGTTCTTGGTAAAAATTGCAAAGGTACAACTCAATTTGAAATTACAATCGAATCCTCTACATTTTTTTTTTATTAATATCTCATTAAGGTGTGGTTTCTATAAGATATGATATACCTAAACACTTCCAGGAATAACATTTTCGTATGCATTTCATCATCACTACAGTCAACATAATTATTCTTTGATTCTTTGAGGTCTTTGTACAGCCAGCGTCATAGAAAAGTGAACCCCGTATACATTGCGCTTGCTTTGCTACATTGCTTGTTTAAAAAATGATGGACGTGTGTAGGTACCTAGGTACATAACTTACCATGCTGTTCCAAATGGTAGGTCCCATCAGCGGTAGACCCAGCTGGGCTAGTGACGTTGTCTTTCATTTGCGCAGGATGTCCGCCAGTTTTCAACATGGCCGCTGCGCCTAGAGTCGTCTGCGACGCGAGTTTCAGCGCCAAATCGCGCGGCAATCCGCAGCGCACGCCGCCTTCCGCTAGAGATTCTATTAGCATGTAGATCTGGGGAAATGATAACGGGTCAATTTTCCATTTAAATGAGTTTGGGTAGGCACCTGTTGAGGTATATGATTTTATTTGGAATTTTCGTAGTCAAGTACATAGACTTATACTACTACGTCTGTTTTGTATAAGTTTTAAAGCTTTACCATGTGAGACTTGCTTCATCGTTGTTTAATAATTGACTTAAGTCAAAAAAAAAATCACACCCGATTTCACTGTCGCTTTCATACTCACATAAGCTGGCCCACTGCCACTCAACGCGGTGACCGCGTCCATCTGGTACTCCGGCACCTCATCACAGGTCCCTACAGACTGGAACAGCTTAGCGACCAGCTTGGCGTCGTCAGCAGTCGCCTTGGAGCCGCGGCTGAGAGCAGCAGCGCCTTCTTGGACTAGGGCGGGGGTGTTGGGCATCACGCGAATCACACGCGCTTCTGAGGGGAGAGCCTGGAAGAGATTGAAATAGAGAATTGGTTTTATCAACCAAATGAATTATTAAGACGACGCGCGAGGAGCATGGCTGCTGGAAGAGTTGTGTCTACATTTATGCATTGGCAGCATTGATAGCTCGAGGAATCAAATCATCACTATCGGTGAGGTGTCCATGTCCACCCCAATAAATATACCACACTACAGAAGACGAAGCATTTAAATTTGGAAGAATAATTACTCGAAGTAAAATTATTGTCCTGGAGTATTTGCGCATACGCAAATAAATTTATTGACCTTCTCTATTGTAGCCGTAGAGATGCCCATAGCCACTGAGATAAATAGCTTGTTCTTCGAAGCCGGCAGGTCTTTGATCTCTGTCAGCACCGGGGAGACGACGTCAGGCTTCAGAGACACGATCACCACTTCTGAACGCTCTACCACCGGCTTGTTCTCGAACACTGCTGTCGCTCCTAGTTTCTGAAGAAAAAAATTAAGTCAAAACACCTTGAAATCGGGACAAAAAATACATATCCAACTTGTGTATATCGCTAGCGTAGCGAAATTTCATATTTCAGCGTGAAATTTCATATTAGGTATTCTTCGTGATAGTACAAGATAATAATAATATCGAGAGTCTGTAGCGAGCGCGAGATTTCACTTTATTAATCGATGTAATTAATTAACTCATTTCGCGAGCGTAGCGAGCGCGTGGTATCCGTCATTGCGACGTAGGTATATTATATAGTAGGTATATTAGCTTGTATATGTGGCAAGCGTAGCGAGCGTGAGATTTCCTACAACTCTTGTGCGTCATATTTCTTGGACAAAGATTCTTGGAATAAAATGTTCTGGCTCAGGTGTACCACCCCAACACTTGAAATCGTCTCATCTCATTATGTAGGTATGCGTGTGTCTGTGTGTGTATGTGTTAAGATTGTTTTTCAGTTCCTTTCCATTAATATTATTGATTTAAGAACTAATCAATAAAATTCTGTAATCTCTTTCATCTCTTAATTAGCGAATTAATGGGCAATGTTTCTGAAATAATTAACAAAGTGAACGTTTTACTAATAATGAGTTATTGTTATGTTCTAAATAGCGTCATATCGTAAACGTTATCTCTATAACTGTGATGCTCTCGACCATATCCCGGTTTAGAGTCAAGGTCAATAAATATTAACTACGTGACATAGCAGCCAAATATTTTTATATAAAATGGGTCATGACGTCATGAGGCTTCATTACTTCATTCCTATTTCTTCACCTTTAAACGGAACAAGCTCTTCGACTTTATCTCTTTCTTCTCTGATTTCAAGTTAAAATAGTAAATTTGACTCACCTTAAAAGCTTCAGCACTGACGAGGTCTGCTGGGTGCACACTGGCTGTGATCTCATCAGGTTTTGCTAACCCTGAAACGTAGAGAGGTTTCGGCATTATTTATAGTGAAATATGCAAAAAAATATGATAGTGGATTTTGTAGGAAATAATTGTCGCTGATGTCAGATTTAAGGAGCATCCATTACTTGTTTACTTCGAATTCTCTCCAATTTAATCCTTCTATGACAACGCTGCGCCCTAAGCCCGAATCCCATCCCAGGGTGGGCATTGGAAAGTGGAGAATAGAAAGTGCACTTGTTTGTGTGTTGCGCAAACAATTGGGCACTGAAAACTAGTCCCGCGCAGTTGCAACGAAATTCGGTTGGGAGGACTATTAGTCATTTTCATAATAGTGTAGATTCGTTTAGCCCGGAGACGCTTGTGACCAGAAAATGAAAGGCTGTATTAAAGAAAGAAGCTCGACGACTTGGACTCTTTAGATAGCGGCAGCAATTCGTAGTTGCAAAAATCACGACTTAACTAAATATAAGTCTACACCTGTCATTTTCTGTCATAAGAGAACAGAAAGGGACGGCAATAATTCCACGAATCGATATCACTATGTTATATTCTTAATATCTTACCAGCTGAAATGAATCCATTGGCTAGAGCAAAGGCCAGACGACCACCTCCTAGGAATCCGATCTTCATGACTTCTGATAGTGATACTGAAACATATAGAAA
The DNA here is from genome assembly GCA_029255725.1 of Scrobipalpa atriplicella. NCBI lineage: Eukaryota > Metazoa > Arthropoda > Insecta > Lepidoptera > Gelechiidae > Scrobipalpa > Scrobipalpa atriplicella. The sequence continues at coordinate 67,423 of JARACY010000880.1, forward strand.
ACCATTTTCATATGTCATTTCCCTGCGACTTATACTAGTTTGATCATTTAATATGCATGCGTATCATAATATACCTGATATTTGATCTGATCGAAAAAATATAATACAGGTCAAAATATGAAAAAATATATTGCATCCAAATTTTTTGCATATTTTGACTCATGTAAAGACCTTAGGAATAAAAAGACTGTTAATGAATCAAAAATTGTATTCAGAAATATGTGGCTTGTCCTTTATTTCCGGAATAGAGTCTGTGCGAAAAGAGAACAGGCATGGAATTTGAGGGCGCGCATTTGTATTAACTATCCCACGGCTGGTTGCGTGGGGTTCATGCCTAGGTCTTTGACCTAAAACCTCCAAAATTTAATGTAGAAGGTTAGTGTTTAAGAGTACCTAATTTAATTAATTAAATACAAATGCGCGCCCTCAAATTCCATGCCTGTTCTCTTTTCGCACAGACTCTAACTTATTTACTTAACGAATAAACTTATTTTTTAAGCTGAACTTACCGCTACGTCGTCTCGAAATAAACTGAGATGATTCGTCTTATCAGTCTGTTATCGACACTGATTGTTACAATTGTACATAAACATCGATCTATAGCAGATCTATACAATACTAGCATTTACCCGCTACTATGTCCATAATGGTAGCAATTCGTGGTTACAAAATACGCGACTTAACTAATATAAGTCCATTTTTATTTTCCATTTTCATCGTAACTAAATGTTTAATAACTTTGTTACATAAAATAGTATTAGCTTTTAACTTCCAATTTAAATTTTAAATTTATAATTTTAATTTAACTTCCAATCACAAACTGTAAAAAAATTGTTAAAAATAATCTAGGTAGGTAAGTAGTAGTTTTAAACTCTAAAAAGTATGTTGAAAATAATTCAGGTGGTGTTCGAACAAACCTACATACAATAAAACCAAACACCATATAGTCAAGGGCACCTAAATAATATCGTATTTTTTATACATGTCCATTATATTCATAGTAGGTACAGACCCTATAAATATACCTATTACAGTTTTATAAATAGTTTTGAAATTTTTTACCAAATTTTGACTTTAAACAATTACGCCATTGATAAAATGATTTTAACTATTCGCGCTCTCATCACACACATATACGTCATTCCACGCCAATATATCTTACGGTGTAGGTAGAGCATATCCATAGGTATTATTATCAAAAAGAAATGAGTGATTCAAAATGACAATACACCATAACATGTTAGTGATCTGATAATTGAAACGACCTTGTGCACAATTTGTGCAGTTAATAGTGCAATGTACACTTGCAGTATGCATATTTACACTGCAGCTACCTACTTGTAAACTACTGCACTATTTGGTTAGGCCTTACATGGTACATAATATAGAAACATACCTACGTAAACTAATACAAAGGTCTCTAGTCGTTCTTTGCATAAAACCTGAATATATTTTTTCAAATAGGTAATATAGGTAGTACTATTAGGTAGGTAGAGTACACAACGTATTATGTCAAATTACTATTAAAAATAAATTGGGCGTCCCATCTCGTCCCATACGAAATGGCACTATTATATGATAGGTCCAATTTCTTTTTTATTCATAATTATGATTTATTTTACTCTGATTTTTACAAATGAAATTGTATCATTATATAAAATCACCACATAAGAATTTAGTAGATCATACGTTGCTCATTTTACAAAAATTTGCTATACTTTTCAACACAACACAATTATTTATTATTATTTTAAAACTGGAACATTTCTATTTACACCTGTACCTATGTCAGCAGGTCCATATTTACGTAAACCCAGTTAGATTACAACACAAGAGATCGGATACCTCTTAGGTGTCCTATGTTACTAAACTATGGTTGAGAAAACATAAGTATAGACTAGATTATACTTACTAACTTCTAAGGTTTATTTGTACCTTTGTATAACATTGATCTTAGTTCTGAATAAAACATTTCGTAAATTTAAAAAAAAATTAACAGCTATCATCTGCGCTAAAAGAAAAGTTTAAGAAAATTTTAAACTCCATTAGTTAGCTGCTTAAACCTAAAATTAAAAAAAAAAACATGGATGTTATGATAGAATAGATAGAGGTGTTTAAACGTTAGAATGTGGCATCCAATAAATAAGTTATCGCAAAGTATAACAATTGATTAATCATTATTTTTATTTGATTCTGATTTGCCTCTTCTAATAAGAAGGTAAGGTACGTAACTAACATGCTAACTTGCGATGTTATTTTCCATATTATAAATATATAAACAGAAACAGTATAGGTATTAGAGGTAGGTCTGAGACTAGTTGTAGGTATTTATCTCATTAGTTATTGCAAATGGACCTTGATCTACGTGACTTTAGAATCTAACTAGCATAACACACACACATAAAACCATGCTTTTATCCCTAATGGGGTAGGCAGAGCGTAAATGACCTAAACAAAGGTCGTTCCGCAACGTCATCTAATGCATAACTATAAGATCGTATTAAATGGTATATATCTACGATGTAAAGTAATTTCGTATACAGGAAAGTTTTTAATTTAATTTCTAATAAAATAACTCAAATTCTAGCGCTCTCATTACAATCTAAACATAATTTCGTTAGTTAAGTATGTAATTAAATGTTGTTCCGACTACGAAATCTATAATTTTTTATCTAATCTATCATTTGACTGATAAGCTGAGGAAAGAACTACTATTTCGTCACTAGATGAATGTATTTTTATGTGAATTAAAATATAGGGCAGTCAGAAAAGTTGTTCAGTTTCATGTTCTATAGGTAAACAAGCCTTTAAAATTTAATTGGTGATATATGATATGCGGTACCTACCTATACGTATATTTCGTGTATATTGTGTGTTAAATTAATTTGATTTGCCTTCATAATCATACCAAAAATACGAAAAAAGGATTGAATATTTGTCACGGCTTACTTGTTTGTTGTAAGACAAGGCTTGTGCCTCGACGTTTCGACCATATACGATGGTCTTCCTCAGGATAAATATTCAATTATGAATAATACTTGTCGTTTAATAATAAAAAAAGGATTGACTTACATTTGATCATTTTGATTAGTATGTAGGGTCAGACTTTTGATGAAAATATCCTTCTTTTAATTCACTGGCTCCATAAAAAAAATATTAACCTTCACAAATCAAGAGAACACGTACATTTAAATTAATTTTTTTTTATTTAATTTTTTTTTTATTATTTATATTATTGTTTATACTGTCCACGATCGAGTAAGCGGACATCGAATGCATTACTGTGCCAGTTGTCCTTATGGTACTTACTTTGATTATATTTACTAACTAAGTACAGTCAAAGGGAAAACTCGCTGTAAATCATATTTGAAATGCGCCATTTTATTTTTAAACTTTAGAGATAGTTCAATGGTGACGTAGGTATAGCAGTTTCGCATGTCAGTGTTAAAAGGAAATTATATTAGAAATAACAAATCAAAAATTTCATTTCAGGATTTGAACCCGCATCTTTAGAAAACAGGCCCAACGCTCGTAACCAACTAAGCTACGGTGGCTTAGCTTTGAGAGTTTTTTTTTAATGTAGTCTGACCCCAGTTAAGTACCTTACCTACCTACTTAGATATTGTAGCAACACTGATTATGATTATAATAATAATATAATAATTATTATCATTATTACCTATACAACGTGTAACGGAAAGGGTATATGCATCGAGAAATGTGTGAATCTACCCATGAAACTGAATAACTTTCCCTAAGGAACATAGGTCGAAATACGAAAAAAAAAATTGACTTCCCATACTAAATACGCTATCAGCTGATGCATTTAGTATGAAAGGTCACGATTTTTTTTTCGTTTTTCGACCTATGTTTCTTAGGGAAAGTTGTTCAGTTTCATGGGTAGATTCACACATTTTTCGATACCCTTTCTGTTACACCCTGTATAATTAAATTACCACGTAATACACACACAGTATATTACAGAGAGGGTATGTATGTACCTACACATTCCATCCCAAAATGCCTTTGATCTAGTATAACTCTATAGACCTATAGTCGATACATAACGTTACGTAAGCAACAAGCAAGGTACATTGAACCGAAAGCTAGCCTAATGGAAAAGTTAGTTTTTAGTTGTAGAGTTGGAAATTCTTGTGCTTGGTGGGATTGGAATTAATGTACTGACTGACACGTGCAAAAGCGTTGTTATAAAGGCTCGTATTTATAAAGCGATCTTAAGATTGAGAGCAATATTGAGTGCGGATTTGACAGGTCATTTTGTACTGGAATGACATTTCTGATACGAACTCAAACTCGCTGTCATTCTTGAGAGCTGATTATAAATACGGGCCTAAGTAATTATCCTCCCACTGGAGTCCGACGGCGTCAAATAACTTGATGTGTCCCGTACTTAGATGTAAGGGAATACTCTGCGTAAACTGGCTCCATCGTCGACTCTATCTTGATCACCTAAAAAAACTCTCAGTTAAAATTTTACAGTAACCACATTCCAATGAAAGGTGCTAATTGCCTGAAGAGGACACTAAACGATTCCCAATACAAATCGGGGCCATAGAGCTCGAATAAAAGTTTAAGTAAACATAGACTTTCTATTGGAAGTCGAAAAAAGCTGCACCCATTTTATTACTCGTAGAGTTACAAAAACATTTTTATTTTACTGGCAGCAAACTGGCTCGTTTAAAGTACAAAGGCAATAAAGAGACAATTAATAATCGTCACTAAAAAACAGGCCTGAATAATTCCTTTCAATCGCCCTACCACCGACGGCGTCGCCCATACGACTCTACATTTTGAAAACTACTGAATCGTTTTCCATGAAATTTATTCTGTAAGCTAGAAGGTCAGGAATTTTTGGTGGATTTTTATGGATCTTGATGAAACTTTGTTGGGTCTTGATGGATCTTAAAGAAACTTTGGTGGATCTTATGGAAACCTTGGTGGATCTTGGTAAATTATAATAGAGAGTCCTTGATTTCCCTGGGATTATATCATCAAATCCTGTCTTCGTGCCAATGGGGCTACCTCAGACTTAATTTATACCTT
>JARACY010000881.1:0-72428 GCA_029255725.1 Scrobipalpa atriplicella
GGGTAAAAAGGGGATGTGAAGTTTGTATGAAAGTCCGTCATTTTGAACGTAGGATCTTCTAATTTTGTATTTAGGGTAATGATTTAAAAGTAATGAATACGGGTTTCAGCGTTTTTGGATTTGCTACCCCTAAAAGGGATAAATACGGTATGGAAGTTGTATGGAAACTCCGTTAGTTTGCAGTTAGGATCATAAAATTTGTAGTTTAGGGTAATGATTTAAAAGTAATGAATACGTTGTTCAGCGTTTTTGGATTTCTACCCCTAAAAGGGATAATACGGTATGGAAGTTTGTATGGTAACTCCGTTAGGTTTGCAGTTAGGATCTTAAAATTTTGTATTTAGGTAATGATTTAAAAGTAATGAATACGTTTTTCAGCGTTTTTGGATTTTCTACCACTAATGGGGTTAAATACGGTATGGAAGTTTGTATGGAAACTCCGTTAGTTTTGCAGTTAGGATCTTAAAATTTTGTATTTAGGCTAATGATTTAAAAGTAATGAATACGTGTTTCAGCGTTTTGGATTTTCTACCACTAAAGGGGTTAAATACGGGATGGAAGTTTGTATGGAAACTCCGTCAGTTTTGTAGTTAGATCTTATAATTTTGTGTTTAGGCTAATAACCAAAAATTAATGGACAAGTGTTTCAGAGTTGTTGGATTTTTTATCCTTAAGGGGGTTAAATAGGTGATGAAAGTTTGTAATAATATCAACAGCTCTTTTTCTTGATTTCTAACCATTGCAAACCTTTTATCAAGAACTTCTTAGAGCTAATTTGTGTTGTGATAATTTGACAGATTATAAATTTTAGAACGTCATCGAACCAGACTAACTTTTTTTAACCAACTTCAAATAAAAAAAGAGGAGGTTCTCAATAAGGATGTACGTTTTTTTTTTATGTACCTATGTACCTCAAAATTCCGTAATCTATGTTATCCGATTTGAAAGATTCTTTTTTTTATTAGAAGGGTATATTTCAATGTTAGTTCCCCGTCCAGCAAAATCTAATTTTGATCGTGGGATCCATGAGAAATGACGGAAACTCCTCAAATTTTATAGGCTGATGTGGAACTAAGAGCACAACGAAATTATAAGATGCATCGAGATAGGTACCAATTTTACGAAATTTACTCACCATAATGAGCAATTTTTGGTTAGTAAAAAATCAACGAAAAAGGGGTTGAAAGAATCTTGCAAAAAATATATTTTTGTACTATCCTTTTAACTACCATTGTTTTTGATATCCCACTCGATAGGTTCAGCCTTTTTTGAGATACGTGGTAACAAAGAATAGGGGATGGTGCTTGCCCCTTTCGAGCAGTATCATCCATCACAGATACATTAATTAAAGAGTTGTAAGTATATATGTGTTGTGTATGTATGTTAGTTTATTTGTTTGTTTCTTAATTTGTCATCATTGAACTCGAAAATTAATAGAACTATTTTTAAAATTCCTTCACTATTAGAAAGCTACGCTCACTGTGCGATGCGCTTTTTATCAGCTTTTTACTACGAAAAATATCACACTCACACAGAAATAAAATAATCTTTTAGATGTGGTCATACTAACAGCTACATGACAATAACCTGATCAAGGACAAAAACAACTTTTTACCGCGGGAACTCAATCCCACGGGAAAACTTTTAGCGGCGGGTGAAAACCGCGGGGCGGAAAGCTAGTCTCCGTCATATATAATAATAAGTACCTAATAGGTACATATTTCGTATTAATGCTTCATCATTCATTAGAGATCCTCATAAACTTATGTATAATATATTATTATTTTCAATATTATATGCACGCAGATTATTATTATTAATTATAGACTAATTAAAAAAATCATGATCAAGTGATTGATGATCAAATCAAGTACTTAAATCTAAAATTGTATAAAATGAAAATATTTTTGAGCAAAATATAAACATAGGAACGAATTAAATAAAAAAAAATGAGAGCTTTCTTACACTATGACGATATGTATGATATACAGGGTGTTAATTAATTGCGTGCCATAGCATAGAGGGTGTTTCAGTAACGTAAAAGGAGCCTGTAAAAAATATAAAAAATATCCAGCTCAAATAATAAAAAAACGAAAGTCGGTAGGTATTTATAATGATTTCCAGAGCTGCGTCTAGCTCTCGCGCTATAACCAATGAGTTGGATTTTATTTTTTTATGGCTCCTTTAACGTTACTGAAACACCACTTAAGCTATGGCACGCAATTCGGTTCTTGACTGGGTAGCTTAAAAAATTCAAAACATTTATACTTAAAACTGATGGCAAAAAATATTGTGGATTTCATTCATCATTAAAAAAAAATGCTCATTTAGAATTAAATAATCGAATTAAAAGTATATAAGTTATTGATTTGAGTAGTCAATATTTACTTTGAAATTTCATAAAAATTTGCTGATTTTACTAGTTGGAAAGTAGCCAATTAAATTAACACCCCGTAAAGTCACATTTGCTTCATCAATTTTTATTTTTATTTTGTCACATCACAAGAAGCGAATATAAAAAGATAGAAAGAAAGCACACGAATAAATATCCACTTTACTTATTTTGCAGGTATTAAATGGTGAGTCGAAATTGTTGCGAAATCCGAACAAGTTCGTTCCGCGTCACAGAATAAAATTAAAATAAAATTAAATTAAATATTTGTTATCCTTAAAATGAAACATTTTATTGCAAAAAGAATGGATATAAGCACCTATGGTAGGTTTAAGACGCGCTTTGGTTTCTAGGTGTAAAAGATCCTATGCAGAGCACGCAACACATGCTACACATGTATCAATGTTACGCACAATCCCCGAAATCGCCCATTGGCCGAAATAAAGGCACACTTCGCGGATACAAATACAATACAAATATACTTTATTGCACAAAAAACACAGAAATTACAAATTGATTACACAGAGAAGTAGTACAATTGGCGGCCTTATTGCTAAGGTAGCAATATCTTCCAGGCAACCAGGCACTATTAGTAGATTGGCAAATTCAAAATGCGCAATCCCCGAAATGTCCTTTCATTTCGGCCATTGAGCGTTTTACAAAAACCATTTCGCGGACTGGTAAACACGAAACAGCCAATTGCCGAATTCATTGACATATCAGGTGTAAAGGACATTAAAATACCAGGCATGAGGGACAACTTAACGCAACTGATAGGGGTTGCTCAATCAATGAAACTGATACAACCTTAATACATTTTTTTTTGTATGATTTATAACTCCTACTTTTTACTCACAACCGCTAGCATTATTAAACTCTAACATTATCTTTTTTTAAATTAAATGGAGTAGTATTGTTGATTCTTGAGTCATGATGATTTTCGTTTGGAATCCTCTATGGCCCCATAAGCATAAGATATACGTAAGGCGGAGGTGGTATATTTAAATAGTCTATACTTACATTAGCTTTTGGGTCCACTAGTGGAGGATTCCGCGTGATCGAGCAACAGTCGAGACCCTGACAACGAGAGAATAGAGGATTCAATTTTCATAAAACGCAGGCAGGGTGTGAGTAAAAAGTAGGAGTTATAAATCATACAAAAAAAAATGTATTAAGGTTGTATCAGTTTCATTGATTGAGCAACCCCTATCAGTTTGCGTTAAGTTGTCCCTCATGCCTGGTATTTTAATGTCCTTTACACCTGATATGTCAATGAATTCGGCAATTGGCTGTTTCGTGTTTACCAGTCCGCGAAATGGTTTTTGTAAAACGCTCAATGGCCGAAATGAAAGGACATTTCGGGGATTGCGCATTTTGAATTTGCCAATCTACTAATAGTGCCTGTTGCCTGGAAGATATTGCTACCTTAGCAATAAGGCCGCCAATTGTACTACTTCTCTGTGTAATTCAATTTGTAATTTCTGTGTTTTTTGTGCAATAAAGTATATTTGTATTGTATTTGTATCCGCGAAGTGTGCCTTTATTTCGGCCAATGGGCGATTTCGGGGATTGTGCGTACATTGATACATGTGTAGCATGTGTTGCGTGCTCTGCATAGGATCTTTTACACCTAGAAACCAAAGCGCGTCTTAAACCTACCATAGGTGCTTATATCCATTCTTTTTGCAATAAAATGTTTCATTTTAAGGATAACAAATATTTAATTTAATTTTATTTTAATTTTATTCTGTGACGCGGAACGAACTTGTTCGGATTTCGCAACAATTTCGACTCACCATTAATACCTGCAAAATAAGTAAAGTGGATATTTATTCGTGTGCTTTCTTTCTATCTTTTTATATTCGCTTCTTGTGATGTGACAAAATAAAAATAAAAATTGATGAAGCAAATGTGACTTTACGGGTGTTATTTAATTGGCTACTTTCCAACTAGTAAAATCAGCAAATTTTTATGAAATTTCAAAAGTAAATATTGACTACTCAAATCAATAACTTATATACTTTTAATTCGATTATTTAATTCTAAATGAGCATTTTTTTTTAATGATGAATGAAATCCACAATATTTTTTGCCATCAGTTTTAAGTATAAATGTTTTGAATTTTTTAAGCTACCCAGTCAAGAACCGAATTGCGTGCCATAGCTTAAGTGGTGTTTCAGTAACGTTAAAGGAGCCCATAAAAAAATAAAATCCAACTCATTGGTTATAGCGCGAGAGCTAGACGCAGCTCTGGAAATCATTATAAATACCTACCGACTTTCGTTTTTTTATTATTTGAGCTGGATATTTTTTATATTTTTTACAGGCTCCTTTTACGTTACTGAAACACCCTCTATGCTATGGCACGCAATTAAATTAACACCCTGTATATCATACATATCGTCCATAGTGTAAGAAAGCTCTCATTTTTTTTTTATTTAATTCGTTCCTATGTTTATATTTTGCTCAAAAATATTTTCATTTTAATACAATTTTAGATTTAAGTACTTGATTTGATCATCAATCACTTGATCATGATTTTTTTAATTAGTCTATAATTATAATAATAATCTGCGTGCATATAATATTGAAAATAATAATAGATTATACATAAGTTTATGAGGATCTCTAATGAATGATGAAGCATTAATACGAAATATGTACCTATTAGGTACTTATTATTATATATGACGGAGACTAGCTTTCCGCCCCGCGGTTTCACCCGCCGCTAAAGTTTTCCCGTGGGATTGAGTTCCCGCGGTAAAAAGTTGTTTTGTCCTTGATCAGGTTATTGTCATGTAGCTGTTAGTATGACCACATCTAAAAGATTATTTTATTTCTGGTGTGAGTGTGATATTTTTCGTAGTAAAAAGCTGATAAAAAGCGCATCGCACAGTGAGCGTAGCTTTCTAATAGTGAATTTTAAAAATAGTTCTATTAATTTTCGAGTTCAATGATGACAAATTAAGAAACAAACAAATAAACTAACATACATACACAACACATATATACTTACAACTCTTTAATTAATGTATCTGTGATGGATGATAATGCTCGAAAGGGGCAAGCACCATCCCCTATTCTTTGTTACCACGTATCTCAAAAAAGGCTGAACCTATCGAGTGGGATATCAAAAACAATGGTAGTTAAAAGGATAGTACAAAAATATATTTTTTGCAAGATTCTTTCAACCCCTTTTCGTTGATTTTTACTAACCAAAAATTGCTCATTATGGTGAGTAAATTTCGTAAAATTGGTACCTATCTCGATGCATCTTATAATTTCGTTGTGCTCTTAGTTCCACATCAGCCTATAAAATTTGAGGAGTTTCCGTCATTTCTCATGGATCCCACGATCAAAATTAGATTTTGCTGGACGGGGAACTAACATTGAAATATACCCTTTCTAATAAAAAAAAGAATCTTTCAAATCGGATAACATAGATTACGGAATTTTGAGGTAACATAGGTACATAAAAAAAAAACGTACATCCTTATTGAGAACCTCCTCCTTTTTTTATTTGAAGTTGGTTAAAAAAAGTTAGTCTGGTTCGATGACGTTCTAAAATTTATAATCTGTCAAATTATCAAAACACAAATTTGCTCTAAGAAGTTCTTGAATAAAAAGGTTTGCAATGGTTAGAAATCAAGAAAAAGAGCTGTTGATATTATTACAAACTTTCATCACCTATTTAACCCCCTTAAGGATAAAAAATCCAAAAACTCTGAAACACTTGTCCATTAATTTTTGGTTATTAGCCTAAACACAAAATTATAAGATCCTAACTACAAAACTGACGGAGTTTCCATACAAACTTCCATCCCGTATTTAACCCCTTTAGTGGTAGAAAATCCAAAAACGCTGAAACACGTATTCATTACTTTTAAATCATTAGCCTAAATACAAAATTTTAAGATCCTAACTGCAAAACTAACGGAGTTTCCATACAAACTTCCATACCGTATTTAACCCCATTAGTGGTAGAAAATCCAAAAACGCTGAAACACGTATTCATTACTTTTAAATCATTACCCTAAATACAAAATTTTAAGATCCTAACTGCAAAACTAACGGAGTTTCCATACAAACTTCCATACCGTATTTATCCCTTTTAGGGGTAGAAAATCCAAAAACGCTGAAACACGTATTCATTACTTTTAAATCATTACCCTAAATACAAAATTTTATGATCCTAACTGCAAAACTAACGGAGTTTCCATACAAACTTCCATACCGTATTTATCCCTTTTAGGGGTAGCAAATCCAAAAACGCTGAAACACGTATTCATTACTTTTAAATCATTACCCTAAATACAAAATTAGAAGATCCTACGTTCAAAATTGACGGACTTTCATACAAACTTCACATCCCCTTTTTACCCCTTTAAGGGGGGAAAATCCAAAAATCCTTTCTTAGTGGTAGGTTTCGTTATAAAAGGAACCTGCTCTCCATATTTCACGATTCTAGCTTTAGTAGTTTAGGCTCTGCGTTGATGAATCAGTCAGTCAGTCAGTCAGTCAGTCAGTAAGGACAAACGATTTTATAAGTTTAGATAAAAGGAGAAACATCCAATAATGGGATGTGAATGTGACACAACTTGACAGGTGGGCGTGTATCCTAACAAAAATCGGGTTGGCATTAGATATTCGGATCCCGAATTTGGACTTGCTAAGGGCTAATTTTTATAGGGGTTGGTTACCCCTTTCAATCGATACCCCCCTCACCCCGCGGAGATGCGTAGTTTTTTTTTTACACGTGTTTTAATTTACGTGTAACGTAACGTTATTATGCGTTGCAGTGATTACTTTTAATTTGTATGAACATGAAACGGAACGCAACTGACAGCAAAAAAAAAATATAAACGTTCCAATTCATGGTTTGTGATTATTTGTCAATAAATAAGCGCATTAATGTGTTTCTCTCCGAACAGCGAAGCTGTGAGGGACGACTCACCGCAACCGACCCGCCGAAGCCTAAGAGTGTTTTTGAATAAGTGCGAGCGTAGCGAGCCCACTTAGACCCCCCCCCCCCCAAGCACCCCCCTTCTTGTCCGAGCGGTGACGTCGCCGAACAGCGAAGCTGTGAGGGACGACTCACCGCAACCGACCCGCCGAACCCTAGAGTGTTTTTGAATAAGTGCGAGCGTAGCGAGCCCACTTAGACCCCCCCCCAAGCACCCCCCTTCCTGTCCGAGCGGTGACGTCGCCGAACAGCGAAGCTGTGAGGGACGACTCACCGCAACCGACCCGCCGAACCCTAGAGTGTTTTTGAATAAGTGCGAGCGTAGCGAGCCCACTTAGACCCCCCCCCAAGCACCCCCCTTCCTGTCCTGACGTCGCCGAACAGCGAAGCTGTGAGGGACGACTCACCGCAACCGACCCGCCGAACTCTAGGGTTTTTGACCTTTGTTGACTACTGGGTTCCGCGCGGGGGTGGTACTGCCCCCCCCCCCCCCCCTCCCACATTATATTTTTAAAGTACTTATTCTAAAGTCCTTCCATTTTTTGTCCCAATTTGCGCATTCTAACCTCAAAATTTCTACTTTTTTTTTCTCAAAAAGGGGGGGTTTCCGCACCCCAGGGGGAGAGGGGAGGGTTCCCCTTTCCTCCCCCTCCCCTCCCCTACCACCCTCAACCCTTATATATAGATCCGAATATCTAATGCAACCCCCAAAAATCTACCATGTAAGTCAATATCATAAAATCCGCATCCCAAAGGGATGCGGGGGACTCCAACCACCTTCCCCTCAAGTCCCGAGCCTTACGCCTTCCGTGATTACTTTACTTTACATTTTGATTACTTTACAAAATAACTTCAATAATAGCAAACAATTATCTAAGTACTCACATGGTAATCAAGTAATTGAGAATGGAACGCATTCACAGTATAAGGCGGTTTACACACTGCGGCGGAATACGCCGCGTACGGCGGATATTGTCTATGGTCCATTGTTCAGAACAATGGACCATAGACAATATCCGCCCTACGCGGCGTATTCCGCCGGCAGTGTGTAAACCGCCTAACTCCCAGCACTCTGTATCCATAGAGCTATGCTAGTCTTATTCCAACTAGACTTCAGTACTGTTCTAGCCACCTCGTATCCTGGATACCACTGTAGGATAACTAGGAACAGTACTTGTCACCAAATCCACACCAACTACTGAATCACTGCACAAATCCATGATGGCTAATACTTTACAGAACACTATAAAACACCAACAGATCTATCACCAAAGAGCCTAACGGAGACACGACCGTCCACTACAACGAATTCTATTCGACTGACTCACGGGACTGACTCGAGAACTCAAATGTCACTGTCCAAGAAACGTCACCCAAGGAGTGGCGTGACCAACTGACAGTTCTGCGTTTTGTATTTGCAACTGTCAAAATGTGGAGACGTTCCGTTTTACGCTACGCTCCGTCATATATATACATATATATATATATATATATATAAAGTGTTTGTGTTGTTTTTATATATATATATATATATATATATATATAAAAACAACACAAACACTTTGTTGTACTCTTTAATTTTTTTAATTTGTCTAAATCTAAATCCTCAAGGTTGCCACATGAGCACAAGGTTGCCATATAAGCATTTGATTAATTAATTTGTTTTTGTATGAATAAAATGCATGAATGAATGAACGACGCTTAAATAGTAAGTAACTTTTACGAAATGTAGCGAGCAAGTCGATTGTTTGTAAATAATATTATGTATAACAGTTTAAAATGTGTTTAAACAGTAGTTAAACCATTAGAATATACCTAGTTAAAATCATACATGATATGATAAACATTTAAAAAATATCATTACAATAGCCTAGTGTAAAAAATATTCTGATTTCTATTCATGCTCAATTTCGTTTAATTTATTTCTGGAATAAATACGACTGAACGTCAAATAAAATTAAGTTTTGTTTCATTAAATTGATTATACACCTATTTAATATTAATCATACAAGCAATGATACAATTTTAAAAACACACATTTTTATATACAAGTAGCTATACATTTTATATTTTCCTTTAGTACCTACTTGGGTAGTACTGTTACTTTATAAGATATTGGCTTTTGGCCACATTTATGAACAACATTTTTGGTGGATAGCACTTATAGCCCAGGAGCTTGGGCCAGGAGCAACCGCTCAGACCCCCATAGTAAATACAGTTTAATTGCTACAAGAGATTTTATTATATTAATGGCTTCATTTATTGCCTAATATGACTCCCTTAGTTTCCCCACCCTGGCGGAGTTATGCATAAGTGGGGGGTGGGCACACTTCGAAAAGGCACACTTCGCGGATTGGCAAATGCAAAACGCGCAATCCCCGAATTGTCCTTTCATTTCGGCCATTGAGCGTTTTTCAACAACCATTTCGCGGACTGGTAAACACGAAACAGCCAATTGCCGAGTTCATTGAAATATCAGGTGTAAAGGGCATTAAAACACCAGGCATGAGGGACAACTTAACGCAAACTGATAGGGGTTGCTCAATCAATGAAACTGAACAACTTTCAACAGGAAATTCTTTCAGGAACAGAAAATATTTTTCTCAAACATGCATGAAAATAGTCTTATTCCTTATGCAAAATCAATACGCAAACTTTGACATATACGGTTTCTCAAATTAAAAAAGAAAAAACTTTTTTATTTTTTTCATAGAACTCGTCTTTTTCAAATTTCGAACAACAAAACGCTCCGTCAAAGTACAAAACGCCATTCCTCCATGCCAAAACTCTTCAGCAAAGTCCAAAACGCCACGACTTCATGCCATTCTTTCTTCTAAGTACACTCAGTACCTGAGCTCAGTACACTTGCGTTTAGTTTCAACCATTAGCATTTGTGTTGATCTAGCACTGAGGCTGTACGCCATAGATTTTTTATTTATGTATTTCCCTGCATTAATTTGAGAAAAGCATTATGTAAGCCTCGGCGGAAATAGCAATTGCCTGACTCGTATTATTGAAGTCCTCGCCTGCGGCTCGGACTTCAATCCCTACTCGTCCGTCAATTGCTGGTTTTCCATGCCTCGACAACAATGTACTATTTATATAACTATGAAAGAAAGAAATAGTACATTGTTGTCGAGGCAAGCGCATATATAACGCAAGTGTACTTAGAAAAAAAAGTTTAGGCATGAAGTCATGGCGTTTTGGACTTTGCTGGACAGTTTTGGCATGGAGGAATGGCGTTTTGTACTTTGACGGAGCGCTTTGTTGTTCGAAATTTGAAAAAGACGAGTTCTATGAAAAGTTTTTTTTTTTAATTTGAGAAACCGTGAATGTCAAAGTTTGCGTATTGATTTTGCATAACGAATAAGACTATTTTCATGCATGTTTGAGAAAATAATAATTTCGACTCAGGCCACGAACCTCGAGCAGGATTCGAACCTGCGCCTCTGGAATGCCGGTCCATTGCACTACCAATAATGCTACCGAGACTGTGACGGGAGTGACAAAATTAGT
This sequence comes from Scrobipalpa atriplicella, assembly GCA_029255725.1. Lineage (NCBI taxonomy): Eukaryota > Metazoa > Arthropoda > Insecta > Lepidoptera > Gelechiidae > Scrobipalpa > Scrobipalpa atriplicella. The sequence continues at coordinate 10,872 of JARACY010000881.1, forward strand.
GTAGTCTTTCTTTATGTACAAACATCGGTTTCAGATGCATTCGTCGGTGCAGTGTCGTGTTGCACGTCGCCGTCGCGTCGCATGTTTGCACACGCGGCCGGCGGAGACGCTGACGCGGCGTTTTGCTCACGTATTAGTGAGGTCAACTCGCGTTGCAAGTTGCAACTCATCACTGCGACGCTCGGAGGCTTCTAACTTGGAGTTGATGCTCTTCATTTCAGCCTTTAGCAGCACGATGTCCTTGAGAAGCGTGGTGACGTCGACATGGTCAAATGTCACGGGCGGCAGCTTACTCAGGTCACGTGCTACGTACGTCGGGACATCGTCAGGATCCTCGCATTGGAAGACCCGGAAGTTGTTTGTCAGGCTCTTCTTGGCTCCGCCCTCGCGGCGCGTCATCAGCTTGACATGTCGGGGGTTGGCGGTGTCGTGAAGATACTGCTTGGCCTTGTTGATGTCGGTCTCCGTGTAGCTGGTCGCGCAGATCTGCCCAAGGTTCCCCACGTCCATCACGTCCAGCTTGTTTTACACGAAGGCCAACAGCTCATTGACTCAGCTCACAGCGCTTATAGGTTGCGCCATGATTGCAAAAGTACACTATTATTCGGATTCGACGCAGACGACGTGACGTTTTTGCTGCGCCCGATCGCATCGGCGGTTCGATTGCAAAGAAATACCCCCAAGTTGGTATGGAAGCCTCGGTCAGTACCTAAGCCTTAAATGGTTTTTTTTAGAAAGCAATACAAACTTACTTCGATAGAGTTGTAAAGACAGCTAACGATTTATCTCTCTGTCTGTTATCTTCAAAATGTGTCGTTAAGAAATGCGTCCGAAACCTTCTTTGTAGGTTGGTTAGTAGTAAACTCTTGACTAAACATTGGTTCCTTGTTAACATCTGCACTTGTGACGTCACGCTGTCGAGGCTATGTTTTACAAGATCACTTTTCAGTGACTTTTTGTAGGACTCCTTTTGTTGTACCTACAAGCTTTTCAGGACGCCGCTTTAGAAAAACACTTATCGTAGTCAGCTTTTGAGTAAGTCTAGTAGTCTGCAAAGTTATGGCGTCAGAACGAGGTTTATTCACCATCATGATACGCGGATTCTTGATCAGTGTGAGTTCATTTGAGTGTCGTTTCCCGCTCGGAACGTAATGTGAGCTGATGAGCTGATTCCTTCGCGGGCGGTGGATCATTTGAATCCGGTCTGAGTATGCTTTCCGAAACAACGTTGGCCGCCAAAGTATGTCCAGGTATCGCAAAGTATTTCTCAAGGAGACAACGTATAACACATTTGTTAGGAATATTAAAGTGATTAATTTTATTGATAACGAAGTAGACGCCGCCATTATCGCGTCCAATTTTTTTTTTGACTGAACGCGAAAATGAGATATGAACAATTTTAAACAAAACAATGATGTTCATAGTAATAACAATATAATTTGGATATTGAATTGGATAATATCTAACTTTAATCTGAAAAAGAATGCCTATTGTTTGTTTTACTTGACAATGGTTTAATTGTAACCCTGGTCAAGTGGTGTCATCATGTAGCTTTGAGCTCTCGATAATGGGTTCGATTGCTACAGGTTTACTTTCTGACGTTTGAGATGCTGATGTTTTTTTGGTTATGCCTACATTAAATGCATTTGATTTGATTTAATTTGTTTTTGTTTGGAAGAGTTTCCCAAAAATACTTGGTACATAATTAATTTTGGAACAGATTTTACTGTAACATCTTCTACATTTCTGATAGGTGACTATGCATTCATTGATGTTGATGTTAAAATATTCTCTTGTATCACCCAGTACCTTGAAATATTTGTCGTTTTCTTCTTTCCTTTTTGCATATTTTCTGGTTCCTTTAGTGTCTGAATAGTTAGGTATATTTCGATTTTTCAGTTGAGACGTTCTCCGAGTCTATAAATTGGGCCTCAGATTGTTCTTTCTTATCTGTCTTTTTCAATTTTTGAAATATGTTTGTATGGTCCCCAAACGATTTGTTTACTTATTTTGGAATAGTTGTCCGATTTGACATAGAGTTTGCTGTTATCGATCGCAAATTCTAGAGGAATTCTAGTACTACGAAAGACGAATAAAGCAAAGAGGACTTATAAACTGCGTACACCGCTACTTAGCAGTGCCATCTATTGACATTAGCGAAATATTGTGTAAACTGAATATGTATTTTAATCCAGATGTTTTAAACAGCATTTCTCATTGTGTATTTCTACTTTAAAAATCTTAAAATATAATTTGGTTCAAGTTGTTATTGATTTTTTTTTTTCAATTTTATGACGTATATTAACAACGGACTCTTCGAGCAATATGCCAGCGCCATCAAGATTTGCTCGCATTTTGACCTTTTTATCGAGTATCGAGGTACGCTCTCTAGTATGGCGGTTAGCAGTCCTCTAGAGTAGTTAGTCCATAGTACTACTGATGGTCATGGCAAAACCATATATAATAGTGTCTTGTGTAGTCGTAGCACTTATATCTTTATCTTCTATAATATCTGTTAGTAAATTCATTTTAAGTTGAAATTTGCTTTCAGTTATGTTCTATACTTTTGTATTCAACAAAATTTTGTGAATCAATGTCATTGGGTATATTTTTATTAGTCCTTACAGTGTTTCGGGCATTGATTTTTCGTCATTACTCATAGTATTTGTTACCGTTGGAGCGAAGATCATAGTAACAATAATTTTAAAGTTTATAACAACGCAAATCCACACTTTGTTCATAGCAACCAAATTTGAATAAGAATCAAGTATTTCGTGAAGTTCTATGAAAACATTAGATCATCAATCATAGTTATTAGATCATCAATATTTGATGCGTATGCTAGTAGTAAGTAGGTTTTTAAATTCTTATTCACGATGATGTAATATGTTTTGATCTAGACTAAATGTAGACTCAACAATAGTTTTCATTAGATTTACTTGTAATCATTTCAGTCTACGCTGGAGTTCTCACATTGTTAAACGCATTTTTATCATTATTTTATTAATTATTTTTCGCTGTTTGGAAGCTTATCAAGGATTGCAACTAAAAGTCTATTCAAATATATTTTGATTGGCGTTACCATATATTATCTCAACGTTATGTTTAACATATGTTCGATTTCGTTTATACTTATCTTTATAACAATAGTTACAACACATTCTATCAAACAAAATGCAAATATTCCTGATAAAGCCATAAAACTTTCAAACAAGCTTTCAATTGTGACGTTTGATATTAAAAAAAGTTCCGGCAAAATTAAATGTGGACAAGCGAGCACAAACTTGATTAAGGTGCATAACGATAAAGGAAATAATAAATTTATAACAAATAAATCGGATAAAGGGAACAAAAGGACGTTAGATATACCTATACAATGGGCTTTCAACAAAAATAAAGGCAAAAAAGCTGAAACCAAATTGGAAACCAAACATATGATGAGAAATAAGATTAAGCGCTCAAGAATGACAAAAGATTTATCAAGGAGGATCATCAAGACGAGTAAACATGCAACAACCACAGAACGTAACTTACACAGGGTGTCCTCACGGAAGACAAAATATATGAATAGGAAACATTCAATGAGTATAACTGAATTTTTCAAGAGTTTGGAAAGGGAGAAGAAGATTCACCGGGCCAAAGAAGTTGATAAGCATAAAAATTACGAAGTGAACACTTCCAATGATTTTATTGATCAAATAACGACTTTGGTACACACTACAACAGTTTCTGATGAAAACACCAACAATATGGATTACACTGAAAATCTAAAAAGCACAGTGGATACAATCAACGAATATGATACGATAGAAGAGGCAGGACAACAGAAGTTTCTATTTGTCGTGACTCCAGAAACTATTTATAATACATTCGAACCGTCAAACACAAAAATAGTTACACCACAACCAGAGATACACTACAGTAACAAAGGAAAAGACAAAATGCAGATACACTTTAACATTGGTGAAGTGAAAATATCAATTGATGCGCCAGGAAACATGTCATCCGAAGAACAAGTGGTTAAATTCGCACAGAATATGTATGAAAACTTACTGGAACTTCGAAATAAAAAAACAGATAGGAAAAATTTCACGAAGTATGATAGACCATCAGATATGCTGTTTCCCGAGGATAATGATAAGTATGACTATTTTATTTTAATCCATTACATAGATCTACATAAGTATTTCTATGATCTGATCAGTCAAATCAGATAGATAATGCTTAGCTGATTTTTACAGCATGCACGGGTGGAGATGCAGCTGGCACATTCTACGTTTTTCTATCACTCCCAGTCCAGCATGGAAGCAAATAAAAGGGATATCTTCCTGCGGAAAAAAATATACAGGGTGTTAATTTAATTGCGTGCCATAGCTTAAGGGGTGTTTCAGCAACGTATAAGGAGCTCATAAAAAAACCAACTCAAAAAATCAAATAACCAAAAACCGGTATTTATTATGATTCCAAGAGCTGCGCCTACCTCTCGTGCTATAACAGAGCGCGCGCGAGTCGCTACCATTGGTCGATGCGACTCGCGCGTCGCGCTGTATTGGTTCTAGCACGAGAGGTAGGCGCAGCTCTGGGAATCATTATAGGCTCATTTTACGTTACTGAAACACCCTCTAAGCTATGACACGCAATTAAATCAACACCCTGTAGACATACTAAATTTTTATTGCTTATTCTGGGTAGGTAGGTACTTTATGCTAAGGTATGTAAATATTTTTATCTACACTCATGTCGTAAATCCTTCATTTACTTATCAGAAACGCTAAGCAAATGATATACCTTTCGATGCAGCCGTGACTAAGGAACCATACAAATTTCATTTCGTTATCGCAAAGCTGTAACAAAATGAAGTTTTTTTTTTTTTTTAATTTTTACGCAGATGCTTGCTATTTGAGCAAACTAGAAAAGAAGAAATAATGATTACTTTATTTTTTCTTTAATTTAAATTTGTTGTATGAGTGTAGATAAACTATTGTATGAAACTGTACATAATTAGTATTTAACACTCGTGTATACTTTTATGAAACTCGCTGCGCTCGTTTCATAAACCACACTCGTGTTAAATATCCCTCATTATGCAACAGTTACATAAATAGCTATTTTTGGACAAACTTATCCCATTTGAGATTTTACCATATTGGGCGTGTCCCGCCCATAGTGGTCTCAACACATTGCATATTATTACAGATACAAACGGGACAATCCGTACGCGGAAGTCATCCACCACAGCCCAGCAGAATCGTCACACGACGGACAGTACCAGAGAGTCGCCACTCAACTTACCAACAAGGTGTTATTCTATTCTATTCTATTCCATCCTAATCCAGTATAGTCCAATTTATTCCATTCTATTCTGTTCTAATCTTCTAAACTTATAAAATCGTTTGTCCTTACTGACTGACTGACTGACTGATTCATCAACGCAGAGCCTAAACTACTAAAGCTAGAATCGTGAAATATGGAGAGCAGGTTCCTTTTATAACGAAACCTACCACTAAGAAAGGATTTTTGGATTTTCCCCCCTTAAAGGGGTAAAAAGGGGGTGTGAAGTTTGTATGAAAGTCCGTCAATTTTGAAGGTAGGATCTTCTAATTTTGTATTTAGGGTAATGATTAAAAAATAATTTTTACGTGTTTCAGCATTTTTGCATTTTCTACCCCTAAGAGGGTTAAATAGGGGATGGGAGTTTGTATTGAAATTCCGTCAATTTTAAAGGTAGGAACAGCGCGGGAACTCAATCCCACGGGAAAACTCTTAGCTGCGGGTGAAACCGCGTGGCGGAAAGCTAGTCTATTATATTTTATCTCTAATCTAATCTGAAAATCATAAGTCATTCACATTTGTGTAATAGCTCCAGAGATTCTATTTGCTTGTTTTATTACTTTGTCCGTAGGTGCGAGTGCTGTGCTGGGTAATGACACATCCCAGCAGGCACAACACAATGGCTATCCATGTTAAAACCACTTGGGGGAAGAGGTGCAATAAGCTGATCTTCATGAGCAATATTAAGGGTGAGTTCAGTTTTAAATACACTTCCAAAAACAAGGTTCTATCTGACAGTTTTGACGGTTTCCTACGGATCCAACGCAACGGGACCCCATTACTTAGTACAGGATGCAGAATCGGTAAGTATCTAAGTACCGGTTTTTCGGTTACGGTTACCCGGTTCTTATCGGTTCTTCATTGGACGCCCCTTAGAGCTAACTAAAACTAGATAACTGGCTCAGTTTAGTGTAGGTAACACATCGCAAAAAATATTTTTAAAATTAAATTAGCTTTAATTTATGCTTAGGTACTTTTAGAGCGTAATTTTAAGACTATTCTCGTAATTTGCTCAATTGATTTTGACGTCTCTCATTTTTGCTAACCAATTCTAATTAGGTTTAGCGATTTTAAAAGTTATAATGTGTGTCATTTTACGAGGTTTAGGCTCATATTTATAAAGCGATCTCAAGATTGAGAGCAATATTAAGTATGGATTTGACAGCCCGTTTTGTACTGAAATGACTCTCGCTACGTTCAGGATTCTACTTAATAATAAATAGCTACGCTCAGGATTCTACTCTAGAATCCCTCACTCCGTTCTGGATTCAAAAAACGCCCTCGCCTTAAAAATATTACTTGACTTCTACATGATACAATCTCATATTTCAAGTGCTACAACAAAATTATCGACCCTTGGAATTCAGTAAATAGATCATAAGTTTCTGCGTCAGATCTCGTGGCCTTGTCATCTTGTTCAAATTCTGAACCAGCGTACTAGATGTTAATTTGTACATAAAATTTTAGATAGAAAATGTTACTTGATACTCCAGCACAATGATCTGTTTAACAGTTTTCTGATTATCTTCTAAACCAGTGTTAAAAAATATACCCATAGGATAATACTATAATTTATTAATTTTAAAAATTTCAAAAGGCACATACGTACATTGGTTTGGAATAAATAAAAAAAATACAAAAGTTAATACTATTAATTAAAAATGCGGGTTTAAATTTGGGAAAATTTTATTAAAGATAACAAAATGTACTTATGCTTGTATTTATAAAAGTCACTCAAATTTGCGGTGGTTGGCGCCGGACTCAGGTGAGAGGGTAAGTAGGTAGCAAGCCAGGCGGCCCCTTGCGGAGCCAACCACCGCTTTGTTGGGATCATTCAAACGGACTTATTCACAGGCAAGCCTGTGTTGCCATTGCCCGGGGTGGACCACTAGGAGGTAGATCTCATCCCAGCCCAAAAATCACTCTAGAAATATTCTTTGAGCATATGTAGGTAATAATAATTCTTAAAAGGCAGTGGGAGTTGTAAACTGTTAGTATAAAAGCATTACATAAATAATTAAATATTTTAATAGATTTCTGTGACGGACGTGTAAATAAAAACTCTGAAACGTTACTATATTTTAACAGGTCAATCGATAGATTAATAAGACTCGTTTCTCACAAATTTTATTAAGATCAGAGAATTATAAAGATGGTGCGAGTCCGAAACCTTTTTCCGGCACGAAATTGGATCTTTTTATTATTATTATACGACAAACAAGTCTTTATTCATCCTACTAATAATATAAATGCGAAAGTTTGGATGTTTGGACGATTTTTACTCAATTACGCTTCAACCACTAGACGGATCGGGATAAAACTTAACATATGTATAAAACTTGACATATGACTCAACTGTCTGTCTCACTGTCTGTCGTATCAGCGGGTTATATCTCATAAACTAAACAGTAATATAGGGACTCGGCAATATTTTCGCTGAGATTGTCCACCATAGCCTAGCAGAGGCGTCTCGCAATTTTTGTTTAAAATATTTAATATCTTTCCATCCAGATATCCATCTGCCAGCCATAAACCTGTACGTTCGGGAGGGGCGGGACTATCAATGGGAGAAGACTAAGGAGGCGTTCTCTTATATCTTCAAGCACCATCGACACGACGCCGAGTGGTTCTTGAAGGCTGATGATGATACGTAAGCAGAGCTGCTTCTTTATACTTCCCTGTACGTTCGGGACGGGCAGGACTATCAATGGGAGAAGACTAAGGAGGCGTTCTCTTATATCTTCAAGCACCATCGACACGACGCCGAGTGGTTCTTGAAGGCTGATGATGATACGTAAGCAGAGCTGCTTCTTTATACTTCCCTGTACGTTCGGGACGGGCAGGACTATCAATGGGAGAAGACTAAGGAGGCGTTCTCTTATATCTTCAAGCACCATCGACACGACGCCGAGTGGTTCTTGAAGGCTGATGATGATACGTAAGCAGAGCTGCTTCTTTATACTTCCCTGTACGTTCGGGACGGGCAGGACTATCAATGGGAGAAGACTAAGGAGGCGTTCTCTTATATCTTCAAGCACCATCGACACGACGTCGAGTGGTTCTTGAAGGCTGATGATGATACGTAAGCAGAGCTGCTTCTTTATACTTCCCTGTACGTTCGGGACGGGCAGGACTATCAATGGAAGAAGACTAAGGAGGCGTTCTCTTATATCTTCAAGCACCATCGACACGACGCCGAGTGGTTCTTGAAGGCTGATGATGATACGTAAGTAGAGCTGCTTCTTTATACTTCCCTGTATGTTCGGGACGGGCGGGACTATCAATGGGAGAAGACTAAGGAGGCGTTCTCTTATATCTTCAAGCACCATCGACACGACGCCGAGTGGTTCTTGAAGGCTGATGATGATACGTAAGCAGAGCTGCTTATTTATACTTCCCTGTATGTTCGGGACGAGCGGGACTATCAATGGGAGAAGACTAAGGAGGCGTTCTCTTATATCTTCAAGCACCATCGACACGACGACGAGTGGTTCTTGAAGGCTGATGATGATACGTAAGCAGAGCTGCTTCTTTATACTTCCCTGTACGTTCGGGACGGGCAGGACTATCAATGGAAGAAGACTAAGGAGGCGTTCTCTTATATCTTCAAGCACCATCGACACGACGCCGAGTGGTTCTTGAAGGCTGATGATGATACGTAAGCAGAGCTGCTTCTTTATACTTCCCTGTACGTTCAGGACGGGCGGTACTATCAATGGGAGAAGACTAAGGAGGCGTTCTCTTACATCTTCAAGCACCATCGACACGACGCCGAGTGGTTCTTGAAGGCTGATGATGATACGTAAGCAGAGCTGCTTCTTTATACTTCCCTGTACGTTCGGGACGGGCAGGACTATCAATGGAAGAAGACTAAGGAGGCGTTCTCTTATATCTTCAAGCACCATCGATACGACGACGAGTGGTTCTTGAAGGCTGATGATGATACGAAGTCTTCTTCTCCATAGTTTTCTTCTTTATACAAACTCATCATTCATTTTTCTTGGAGTGTTAGGCAGACTACATCTATCTACTTGCTACAATCCTTATACACTTCTTCGCTTATCTACATCCACATTAATTAAGCATGCTCTTGATCTGCCCTTTTTTGAAGAAGTCCCCGAATTGATCTAGGTAACTTTAATTATACGTAACAATCATATACCTACTAGATATTTGTTATGTCTACAGATACGTAATAATGGAGAATCTCCGGTACATGTTAGCGGAGTACAACAGCAGTGAACCCATGTACTTCGGATGTCGGTTCAAGCCTTACACTAAGCAGGTTGGTCTACAGAGTAAAAAGAAGAAAAAAAAAAGTGAAATAGTACATTACGATATAAGTGCGGTGGGTTGATCATTACAGCCGAGGCGATATTTTTAGCCCGAGCCGTAGGCGAGGAAATAGCTAAAAAATTAAAACAATACAGCGAAAAGAAAAAACGCGCGGAATAATTTTTACTTATTCACAAATTAGGACGCGCGCGCATCAACGCTTTATTTTTCAAGCCATAGTACAAAGAAACAAAAACCAGCCAGTATTACTAATAAAGTAAATTAATGTTTTTTTGATTTTGTTACAGATAAATGGTTGTAATTTATTGTAAAAATTAATTAAATCAAAGAATTAAATGTTTATTATATTATACTTTATCTCCCAAAGTTAATTTTATTTATAAAACGTTGACCACTTTTCTGCCATAAAAACTCTTTGCTAAGATTTAAAAAAGTACCGTTCGATAAACCGTGCGTTTTATCTAATTAAAAAAAATACTCGTGTGTTTTACAGCACTCGTGCATTTTACATTACGATTACGCACAAGTACGTAATAAGATACAAAACAATATTGAAATTGGTGTAATAAGAGTCCCTTTACGAGCAAATGTGTTATAAAACAATATACAGGTGGACTCAAGTATACAACAAAAGTTCACCAAACTTCGTTCTCTTTTCGGAGCTTTAGCATGCAAGGTTGTCTGGAAAAGATTGCTTAAAGCTATAAGATTGCAAATGCAATTTGCGCACATTTAGTGTTTAAAGTTCCTTTCATTGTACTGTGTTTAATGCGCAAAGAGTTCATCTATCTATCTGCCATTTTGTAGCCTCTTGCTACGACAGCTGATCATAGCAAATGCTACGAAATCTGACTCGTAGCGAACGCTTCAAAAGCTGACTTGTAGAAAATTATACGAAAGCTGACTCGTAGCGAACGCTTCAAAAGCTGACTTGTATAAAATGATACGAAAGCTGACTCGTAACGAACGCTTCAAAAGCTGACTTGTAGAAAATGATAAGAAAGCTGACTCGTAGTCATAGTAAATGCTTATTTTGTGTTTTGTGTTAATTACTATTTTGTTCCAGGGTTACATGAGTGGCGGCGCGGGATACGTTATGAGTCGAGCTGCGCTGGACAGATTGAATAGAGCCTTTCAAATACCGAATATGTGCAACACTATATTAACATACGCGGAAGATGTTGAACTAGGTATGTATTTAATACTAATAGCCCTAGCCTTATTTGATTCGTCTTGGCCTCTCGTTCCTGGAGACATGGGTTCAATTTCGGAACATAATGATGGGTACGACCGTACGACCGAAGGAAAATCAGACGCAGACCCAACTATTTTACTTATCTATCAGACAATATGGATCGTCTTTTTTTGGTGACGTGGGTGATTATCAAATCGAAAGTCTAGCTTATGCCATGCCACTGCACTATGAAAGGCTTTGGGAAGATGAAATATGTAGTCGTATTCCATATGAGACCGCAAAGTTTGACATTTACGGATTCACAATTTAAAAAAAAACTCCTGTGTCGTTGTACCAGATTTCATAGATGTCGTCTTTTTTAAATTTCGAACATCAAAACTGACCTGCCCCTGTAGCATGCCACCGCGCGATAACGATTTTATCGCATTTATCTGTCAAACTCCCATACGATTTGACAGATAGATGCGATAAAATGTGTGATATAACGGCTATCACGGCCTTATCGCGGCTGCATGCTACGGGGGCTGCAATGTTGGACTGATTTGCGAGATCTCTTCTCGTCCGTCAACTGCTGGTTCTTCGTGCCTCAGACACAATGTACTATTGATGAATGATAATCTTCGGCATATTTAGTTTGTCGATGGTTATAAAATTCCATTCACCATTCCCTATTATCCCCAGGTAAATGCATGGAGCGTATAGGCGTGCGTGCGATGGACTCCCGGGACCCCTTCGGTCGCGGTCGTTTCTTCCCGTTCCCGCCTAGAGAGCATTTTGTCCCAGACCGGGAGAAAAACGCCTGGTATTTCAACTACCTGTATTATCCTACCAAAGAGGTAAGTTCTGACACAACATTTTGAAGTGAAACTTCTTTAGGCGCGTTATGAGTAAAATTATCGAAAATTATGGTAAAATTTCAAGGTCGAATGACGGAAATACGTCAGGGTAGAGAACGGAAGTCGAAATATCAAAAATGTCAAAGAAGTTTCACTTCAACACGTGTGCTCGGCACACACGCTCTTTTTTATTCCTCTTCTTGTCGAAAGGATTTTCGCATCAACGCGTGACCCTATAAACCCTTGTGTCAAAGTTTCTGGACCGCCTAATAACATAGCTGTAGGCCTCTGATATGATACCACGACGTAAAGGGTACCGGGAATAAAATGTAAAGGAATCCATGCTTTGGAGGGCATGTTAAACCGTCGAGCCAGGTCGATGTCTAAGATAGTGGTCATGTGTAGTGGTCGTTACACAAAACTAAGACAGGTCAGAGGCCTATTAGCTGTTATTTATTGTAAAGAAATAAATAAATAATAATAAAAATAAAATAATATTATATAATAATACCAATATAATAATTAAAAAATATATATATTTATATAATAATACCAGCAGTGTCAACAGTGTACCACAAAAACGAAGAAGATTGAGGGTAGACAGATATGTCTGTCCCTAATTCCACCCGCAGTTTTTTCCAGTCTACCCGTGATCATGATGCTTGTAACAGTTGTAACAGCATTGAAATATCGGGAAATCTTCAAATATTTAAATCGCGGTAAGAAACCCGTAAAATGTCTTATAGTTATAGTGAAAATAACCGCGACAGTTTAAAATTAAGTGTTAATATTATCTACTCGAAAAAACCCACTCGGTATGTTTCAGAGCGTTTGTTGCAGAAATATGTATTATTTTTTATCTTTCCAGGGTTTCCAATGCTGTTCCAACACAGCAGTTTCCTTCCACGGCCTATCAGCTAAAGACATGTACATCCTGGAATACCTGATCTACCATCTCAGACCTCACGGCCCCCCACTCCTGGATGATGAGAATGTCATGAAGAAGACACATTTCATTTTGGAAACCTCAGATAGAGAAGATTTTGAGGATCGGAAAAAACAGAAGATTTTGCCTGGAGCCGAGATTCACTATAATACTTTTGATTAGGAGCTATATTTTAGTAAAAGAAGCAATACAAATAAACAATATAAATAACAACGATATTTATAAGTTTTATTTGCTGTGATCATTCATAAAGCTTGCTAGCCCAAAGAAGAATCCATTAGAAAAGTGCATTATAGCAAAAATATCAGTATAACATGACTTAGAGTGAGCTTGAGCCAACGACATGAGCTCAGTGCTAGCTACAGCTCCATCTTAACCACCACCACCCGGTGAAATTTTCATAATCTTTATTATTCTTTATTGTACACACAGAAAATCTTAAGATAGCACATGATGTACTGTACCGAGATAGACAGATAATCATAAACTTTAATTATAGCACAGAATATATAGTACTACATACAGAATGGACACTCACCTCCTCCCACCGACTCGATTTACCTCACCCCCGCGCCGAGTTGGCGGTAGTAGTACGCTTAGCGGGTATGACGCGCGCGCGCAGTGCAGGGGTACGTTCAGTCGACCCAGTTTGATATTTATACCAATCGAATCTTATACTAATGGGACGCACTGAACGTGCACCTTAGCCGCTGTCAGATAAAACTTCACTTCCGGTGCGCCTCTGAACGGGCCGGATAAAAATTAACCTAACCTAGTCGGAATTTCATCTGACAGGCGCCTCTGAACGGGCAGGATAATTGTTAACCAGCGGGCCTATGATGCGCACTGTAGACTTCGTTTTGTCTACACATTATGTCTTTCATCGCGCACTTCACAACGGAAAATGACAGGCATTATTCATAGTGAAGTATGCAACACATGTAGACAAATCGAAGTCTACAGTGCGCATCATAGCCCTGCAGGTTAAATTTCGATCGATCGAGCGGCTCTGAACGTACCCCAGTATTCTCGCGCCACCCGGACGAGCGACCGACCGACCGCCGACCGGAGCAGAGGCAGCGTTTCGTTCGTTTTCGTTCGAGTTCGCGAGCGCTGGCGCCGGCGCTTGTTGCAATTTGATTAGATTTTTTTTGTTTCTGTCTTTTGAATTATGTTGGTGATGTAAATTTATGTCAGATAAGATGATTATCGGGTGCGTGTGGGTGTATAGTAAACAAATATTACCTACGTGTTATCTAGTAATTCTTGTGCGTGGAGTCTGGTGTCTTCATTCGAATTATTGTATTTCGAACAATTACTACATACTATTTTGGGTCGCAAGAATCAGTATCTCACAAAATGGATCCTAGAATCCTAGGTAAGTCGCTATCTAACAAAACAATTTCTTTAATGAGCTGTTTATTCACATGACATGAGAATAGACGAAACGTAAAACAGAACTCGTCAACTCTGATAGCACACACACATACACAAAAATAAGTACAACATGCCATCCTTAGTATGAAGTGTCCGGCGTGTGATTATAGTCTGATTGCTAGGGATATCTAGACTAGACTAGACTCAGTACGAGGCCTCAGCTACAAGGTCCGTGGCCTCAGCTACGAGGCCCGTGGCCTCAGCTACGAGGTCCGTAGCCTCAGCTACGAGGTCCGTAGCCTCAGCTACGAGGTCCGCAGCTTCAGCTACGAGGTCCGTAGCCTCAGCTACGAGGTCCGTAGCTTCAGCTACGAGGTCCGTAGCCTCAGCAACGAGGTCAGTAGCCTCAGCAACGAGGTCAGTAGCCTCAGCTACGAGGTCCGTGGCCTCAGCTACGAGGTCCGTGGCCTCAGCTACGAGGTCCGTAGCCTCAGCTACGAGGTACGTAGCCTCAGCTACGAGGTCCGTAGCCTCAGCTACGAGGTCCGTGGCCTCAGCTACGAGGTCCGTAGCCTCAGCTACGACGTCTGTAGCCTCAGCTACGAGGTACGTGGCCTCAGCTACAAGGTCCGTAGCCTCAGCTACGCGGTTCGTAGCCTCAGCTACAAGGTCCGTGGCCTCAGCTACGAGGTCCGTGGCCTCAGCTACGACGTCCGTAGCCTCAGATACGAGGTCCGTGGCCTCAGCTACAAGGTCCGTAGCCTCAGCTACGCGGGTCGTAGCCTCAGCTACAAGGTCCGTGGCCTCAGCTACGAGGTCCGTGGCCTCAGCTACGAGGTCCGTAGCCTCAGCTACGAGGTCCGTAGCCTCAGCTACGCGGTTCGTAGCCTCAGCTACAAGGTCCGTGGCCTCAGCTACGAGGTCCGTGGCCTCAGCTACGAGGTCCGTAGCCTCAGCTACAAGGTCCGTAGCCTCAACTACGTGATACTACTGTAACATACTCCTATTTGTATGCCCATCTCTACATCTGCTTTTTACGTTCTGTGTCCGTAGGTATATGAAGTGTATATGGGTCGTTCTTCAGAAATGATTCTTCGGGTCACTTTAGTGGCGAATTTTTTTTGTGCGTTTTTGCCATTTTTTTATATTGGAGAATAATAAAGAGATCAATAAAAGTTTAATTACAAAAAATTACTCATATCTAACCACAGGTTACAACAGAATTAATTTTCGAAATTTTCGATGCCACCAAACGTGACATATTGTGCCACTCGAGTGACCTTGTTATTATTATGAGGAAAAAGTGAAAGATTACCACCGTCAGCATGAGTTTAATATCCTTTTTGATTACTTTTAATGATATTATAACAGTTTGTTTACTTCAAAAACTTAAATGCGAACTGCAAATCTTATCCTGAAATCTCTTACATTATAATAAGTAAACGGAAAAACCCTTCAAGGCATAGTCGCAATTTCTGCAAATTATTACCGTTAAATGGAAACCTTCCAACTGGACCATCCCGTATCGACCCCTGGAGAAATCGACCAAGCTACCACTAAAATCACCACACCATTTTGTTCATTGGAGAAAGCTCAAGGATGTTCAAGCCAAGAACAAAATGCAACCACTACTCCCACAACACTTGCGAGACCTGCTAGAGGAAAAGAAGCGCACCAGAAAATTCTTCACCAGATTCCCTCCATTAAAGAACCATCTCAACCACCAACCGAATCAAACATGAGTTGGGGGAAATCTACCCAAGAAGACCGTTTAAGCAATCACCCAAGTCTTCAACGGAATCCTCAGAACTGGTAATTTCCACACACCATAAAAAAGCGCAAAAATCATTGTGCTTCCGATGCCAGGCAAGAACTTGGCCAACCCGGAGAGTTATCAGCCCATCTTATTGCTCCCAACGCTCTCCAAAGTGTTTGAGAAGTTTATCCTGCCTCACATACCCAAGACAAGAACAGTTCGGGTTTCGCTTAGAGCATTCCACAACTCTCTAACCTGCTAGAGTGAACCATGACATAGCTACGAGGATGAACAAGATGGAATACTCGGTGTTTGTAATAATTGACATGGAAAAGGCATTCGACAGGGTGTGGCACGACGGGCTCGTCTACAAACTGTCGAAAACCTCAACACCCAGAAGGATCGTCAAGACCATCGAGTCATTCCTCAGAGGCAGAAACTTCCACGTGGCCGTCGAAGGTGCCAGATCCACTGAACACCCCATCGAAGCGGGAGTCCCTCAAAGGAGCTGGCTGTCTCTCCCCGGCGTGTTATTCCATCTACACGTACGACATACCCAGAGTGGGTGACGTTTTATTGGCTCTATTCGCTGACGATGCGGCCTTCATCTCAGCGTCCTACAAACCACAGCATGCAGCCAAGAAAATGCAGCCGACGGTCGACGCGCTCCCAGGCTGGTTGAGCCATTGGCGCGTGAAAGCAAACGTTGCCAAGACAAGACACAGGCTCTAATCATAGGAAGATGCCACTTACCATCCCCACTTCGCCTCCATGGACAGGAGTTCAAAATCCCTGTCAAACATCTCGGTATAACTATAGACAGGAACCTCACCATGAAAAAACACGAACGCGGTTGGACAAGTCAAGGCAGCCCGAGCCAAACTGCGGCAAGATAGCAAACTGCCCACGAAAACCAAGCTCAACATCTACAAAACGTACTTGCGCGCAAGGCTGACGTACGCGGCGCCCGCTTGGTACGCTCTCGCGTGCAACTTGTTGAAAAAGAAGATCAGAGCCCAGGAAAACTTAACTGTCCGATCGGCAATAAAGACTCCAATATATATGAGAATAAGATCTCGAGTGGGAGAACATCGACCAGTTCATTGCACGACTTGCCATGAGGTCTCACCCGGTGGGCTTGACCGCGGAGGGTAGCTAAAGAAGAACCCAGGGGTAGTTGCAGGCCCCGTGGATTGCCTCTCCAGGGAGCCTGAGTATGTCCGAAGGAGATTTCCGCCAAGGAAGAAGTTCCGGGGCGAAGGATTATCAGTCAGCAAACGAAAAGTCATAATAAACGAGCTATTAGACAAGATTATCACTATACGCTTCATAAATAATGTTTTACATTAATTACTTTACAATAAGAACGCGGTATTCATATGAATTTTGTTCAAGTAATAAGATAAGTCACTTGAGTGGTGTGAAATGTCGCTTTGGTGGACAAAATGCCACCCAAATCACGCCACCCAAGTGACCGAATTTGAGGTATTTTCGCAATTTCTCTCTAAACTATGCAATAAATTCCTTTTTTTTAAATTAATCTAAAATCTCGGTTATATTTACGAGTTAATAATAGTAATAACAGATTCAAAGTGTTACTCTATCATACATTACACATGTCCACTTGAGTGATCTGCGTAGGTAGAAAAATGTTGGTCTCGAAAATTAAGCACCTTCTATTTTTTTTCGGGAACTGCGATGACTCACCAGGCCTCTTTCCTCAGATGCCATGTCAGGACTGGCAAAGGGCGGGAGTGTTTTCCTGGTCATAATTAGCTTCGTTGAGACGTAAGAGTCGTTTCAAACCGCGCGCTCAAAAGTCTCGAAAACGTGTGACCGACACAAAGTGCTTGTTTTGTGAATGTTGGTGTTTAAATATGTGTGTAGTTTATTATTTTAAATAAATCTGTGGTTTTCCAGGATCATTTTAATGGGTAAAAAGTACGACATAGTCCAGGTAAATAAATTGCTATAAGCTTTTCAATTTCGGAAGAGCAGAGTGTGACACGCGAAGAACGCTAGTTTTGACCCCGATTTCAGGTTTCTAACTAAAGTTTTGTTTAACGTATTTTGTAATATTATGTTGAAATTAGGAATTCTAGGTAGTCAATTAAACAAACAAACATATAAAAAAGAGTTTTAAGCTGTGCGTTTTATATCATTAGAGTATTAAGCGTGTGACCGAAAATTTCGACCTCTCAAAGAATGACCCATATGAAAAATTTTAGGGATACGTTTTGTTTTTGGGTGTAGTTGACCCACAGGCTGCAAGTGTAGAAGGTTTGAAAATAAGCCCTAAAGAGCGTGACCTTTACATCGTTAGTACATCTTGCAAACCTGCGGATCAACATATTCCCCCGAACCGCCAGAGCCCTACGCTCCCTCTCTATGTCGGTATCGTCCTTTAAGCATTCAGTGATCAAGTGCCCAAGGTACTTGAATTTACTGACCTTGTTTAGAGGAGTGCCGCACAGACTGTTTATCTAAATTGTTTTTCATTTATTGAAAAAATACACGTTTAAGGTTTAAGGCCTATATTTCAAATTTTATCAAAACATTAAATTTTTATTACACTTCAACAGGATTTTGCATGATTCTCCTAATCTGCGAGGTCGACTTGCGTTTCCTTTTCGACCCTCCGCTTTCACCAGAATCTGTTCCTGGATTTAAAGAAGTAGTTTCTCCTTCCATTAATTGATCAACCATTTCTTCCGTTACTGCTGTCGATTTTTTCAATTCCACACTAACTGTACTAAGATCAAAGTCTTCTGTGATTTTTTCAGTGGTATTAACAGGAATAGTAGTGTCTTTTACAGTTACACTTGCAACTTTTTCAGTAGTATCTACTGAAGAAGTATCATCTTTTATAAAATCATATGGATCTGTCACTTGTGTAGTTGCTCCAGTAGATGTTTTAGTTGTGGAATTCGGGTAAATAATTATTCTAGTTGGCTTCGAGATCTCATATTCCATCACTTGGGTATGTGCCGTGATTGGACCGGCTGTATAAACGTAATCAGGGTTACTGACTGCAACAGTGAAAACCATTTCTTCAAAACTGTCATCTCTTGCTCTTTGGTTCATCATTAATTGTTCTTCTCGATTTTCTTTTGATTCTTTTTCTTTTTTCTGGTCGGTGATATTTCCAAGTATACTCGGTATGGGGCCTTTGCCTTTCTGGATGCCGTAAGGACGTATTCTGTATATCAGATACTCCAACGCGTACATGTCGTCTGGTGATACGTAGTGGAACGTTATAGCGTAGTCTGAACAGCAGCCCATGCCCTGGAAATGATAGAAAAAGTGGAATTTTGTTACTTAAAAACGCTCGAACAATTTGTTTGACTCAAGACTTAGACAGATCAGGATCAAAATTGGCACGCTTATAGACTGAGCCCTGTCCTGAAATAAGGCATGATCATAAAATTCTCGCAATGATCTGTTTTTTATTGCGAGAATTTTTTGTTTCGCCACGGAAGAACTCCTCTAGCCGTCTTTGAGACTGCGGTCGGAATGCTAGTCAATCATAAATTAGGTAGTGTCGATATTGTCTGTCCCTGGGACTTCTTCAGATGCGTGTCATGTTATGATCACGTGTTTGATCACATTTGACGGGTAATGGTATATTATATTCGTCGAGGTCAAAGCAGGTCAAAGGTATAGTCCCAATGCTGGGCAAAAAAAGGAAGTGCCGATCTTGTCCAATCATCATCATCTTCCTAGCCTTTTCCCGTATCTCTCGGGGTCGGCTACCTAATCTAGGTGATTGAACGAGGGTACTGGTTTTTACACAGAGCGACTGCCATCTGACCTCCGCAACCCAGAAGGAAAACCAGACCCAATCCTAGATTAGGTTACACACAACCTTTGAATTTCTTCGTAGGTGTGTGCAGGTTTCCTCACGATGTTTTCCTTCACCGTAAAAGCGCCGAATAAACGTACATATGAAATTCGAAAATCGAAAAACACATTGGTACGTGTTGGGATTCGAACCACGACCTCCTGCACAGAAGGCCGCGGCCCTATCCACTACACCATCCGGGCTATTGGTCCAATATAAAGTAATTTATTTCTTACCGGTTCCGTGGGATAGAAGACATACTTCCAGTACCAAAAGGACTTGTCCTGCATCATCCTATTGGGAGACACATGCTCTTGAGGCATGAACACCAGGAACCTGCCTTTATACGCCACGTCGCGCGAGTCCATCGCTCTCACTCCCACGCGGTTGAGGCATACGCCTGAGAAGGATAGGCTTAGTTTTAAAATGGAAAATGGTAAATGCTTTAGTATATTGAAGATTTTAAACATGTTTTGCAAAAAAAGGGGGAAACTTATACTAAGGCTCGTATTTATAAAGCGATCTCAAGATTGAGAGCAATATTGAGTGCGGTACTGGAATGACATTTCTGATACGAACTCAAACTCGCTGTCACTCTTGAGAGCTGATTATAAATACGGGCCTAAGAAACTGTACCTAATAATAATTTAGATAAATAATTAATTTCATACTTAATTCGTTAATACAAGCTACTACCGATAGTGTTTTTGATTTATTAGCATGCAAACACCAAAATACTAATTAATATCACAAATTGTTAAATAAGACAGATTACCTAATAAATAGAAAAAATAATAAACTTTTATCTAGAGGTTTGCAACATTGAGGCAAAATTAAAACTATTAAATCTTTTAATTTCTTCAGGATGGTATTTTGGGACATCAGAATATGCATAGCTTTATAAACCCGTGCACATAAAGAAACGATCTATAAATGGCCGACGCTCGCATGCTTTCTCACTCACTCTCTATTATGTAGAGCGAGCACGCATGCGAGGCGGACCAATCACGAAGCGAGCCGACGCCATTTTCAAACCGTTTCTTTAAACGCACGGCTTTATAAATTGGGTTGCCGGGCCAGCCCGCAAGTTGGCGCACTAGAGTCTATCTAATGAGTCGTTGCACACGGAAATGGCGCTAAATTTAAAAATCTCTAAATTTAAACACAGAAAAACTACAATGAAACTATTTTGATACTTTTATTTTATTTGTATGCACCCAGACATTTTTCAAACAAAAATATCAACTGGACTAAAGGACAAACTTAAGTTTGCTGTTGTCCCCATACTGAAAGATTTCTTTAAAATCTGAACGCACGGAAGTGCTTCTGCCAAGTCGTCAGACTGACATGGGAATATTGGGCATAGTGTTAAATTTGATCTTATTTTTTTGCACACAGAACTAAAAACATAACTTATTGAATACTGCAAATCTTAAAATGATATCTGTTGACTTTTTCTTTTCATGTTTCACGGAAGCAATAACATGGAAAACCGCGAAACGTGTAAATGTTTTCCAATAGTTTGCCTTTTTACCTCAATGATGTAGAGTTTAGTTAGAAGGAAGAAACATCAGTAAGGTCTTCAAGTTAATTACATTGTTTATAATTTAATTTTCTTGATTATTTGGTTATTTTCAAGGAGCATAACAACCTGATTGTATGCTCCTTGGTTATTTTTTAGTTACGAATGTATCATTAAGTACCTATAGTCTTTTAAATTCGGGAAATTGAAAAATTAATTACGCATTATGCCTCATTTCGTGGACATTACGCAATACCCGCGGAAAATATTTATTAAGAGGGTTAGTTTGGATTAAAACAAACATCGCTAAGTAGTTTACCCAAGTTGACGTCTTCGTTCTCCTGGTCCTCAAGTTCGCACAAGTTCGGGTTTTGGAACCCGGTTATAAGTCGATCTAAAGCTGCCTTGGACAGTGGCACTCCGGCGCCCCCACTCATATACCCCTGATCAGAAAATATACGGGGTGTAACGGACAGTTTCCCGTAAACTGATAGACGTTTCTCGCGGTCAAAGGAAACTGAGCAACTTTAAAACAGACATTCCTTCAGAAATAAAAAAATGGGTTCCCATACAAAATGTCTACCTGATGGGAGTAACTTTTTTTATTACCTGACCGAATTTTCTGGTGAAAGTTGTTCAGTTTCGTTGACTGAATGACCCGTATGAGTTTCGCAAAGCTATCCCTTACATCCCGTATATTTTCTTTATAGTAAAATGTCAAGCTAAAAATTCATATTAAACTCATAAAAGGTAGATAATAGGGATGTGAAAAAATAATCGATTATTGCAAAAATCACCCACGGCTGGTTGCGTGGCGTTTATGCCTAGGTCTTTGACCTAAAACCTCCAAAATTTTATGTAGAAGGTTACTGTTAAAGTCTTGGGCATAATCCTCACACGAACAAGCGACAGTTAATTAAATACAAATGCGCGCCCTCAAATTCCATGCCTGTTCTCTTTTCGAACAGACTCTAGTTACTATGCTGTTTTGTTTACGTATTTGGACGCAGATAGCCTGCAGAACATTAGGATTGGGATGAAACATAAGGAATAGAAAGTAGTCCAGTAATCAGAATATAAAGCCCAAAGATTAAGAATTGGTCTCCACGAGCGCGCTCCGACTAGATTCCGCTGGCGTACTTGAAAATGCGGCAATTTATACTATGCTGACTTCAGCACACCGGAGCCGGATTTGTATGGAGATTCGCACGCACACGAACACAAACACTAGTATTTTACACTAGTGTCTTACGCACACTAGAATAAAATGTTGCCGCACTTAAGGAGCTAGTAGGTATCTACTGTTCTTAGGTAGGGCGGAATCTAGTCGGAGCGCGCGGATGAAGCCATTTAAGCCAACTGAGATAGTAACAAAACAACCCTCAATACCATACTCAATACAATAAAACCAAATCTAATTATTTTATTTACTCTTTTCCTGAAGCCTTCTCCTCTTACCGAGTTTCTCGTCAGTAGTAAGACCATTTCCGGTAAAATCACAAACTTTCGACTTTTTGACAGTTTTCAGGAGTTTTCTCAACGCTCTCCGAGACATTATCGTACTGGGATGCCCTTTTGTCTCGTTCTTTTGCAATAAAATAGAGGTTATTTTGTGCGCAATAGAAGAACGGAACAGTAAAATGTCTTTAGGCATAGTACATTGTTGTCGAGGCATGGAAAACCAGCAATTGACGGACGAGTATGAATTGAAGTCCGAGCCGCAGGTGAGGACTTCAATAATACGAGTCAGGCAATTGCTATTTCCGCCGAGGCTTACATAGTGCTTTTCTCAAATTAATGCAAGGATATACATAAATAAAAAATCTATGGCGTACAGCCTCAGTGCTAGGTCAACACAAATGGTTGAAACTAAACGCAAGTGTACTTAGAAAAAAAAAGTTTTGGCATGAAGTCATGGCGTTTTGGACTTTGCTGGAGAGTTTTGGCATGGCACTGGTCCACAGGTTCTACTGTGATTGTCGGAGTTCCATTATTAATATTCATTATTAAACCCGCTACTAAGAATTAGAATTAGGAATAGTGCTTCTTGAATTAGCGATATTGGGATTTTTGAGTTACACCCTATCTATACAATTACAAAGATTGAAGAGAAGAATCAGTAAGTTATACAACATTACCTGCGGGGCAAAGTGCTTAAATCTGCAACCGAAATACAATGGCTCTTTTGGATTGAAGTCCGCGAGTAGATATCTTAAATTCTCCATCACTATGAAACTGAAAAAAAAAATCATTAATTATATTTATCATCGCCATAAGCAATGATAATGATGATGTGGTGATGATTGTATTCATGTCAGCAACACCCTGCCCCCGTAGCATGCAGCCGCGATAAGGCCGTAATAGCCGTTTTATCACACATTTTATCGCATCTATCTGTCAAATTGTATGGGAGTTTGACAGATAGATGCGATATATTCGTTATCGCGCGACGGCATGCTACAGGGGCTGATCTCAAACTCTTTTGTGATAATTTCATTCACAGAAAATCCATTGCTGGATATCTAATCTAGGCCTCTATCATTTGGTAGTCTTAATCGTTTCACCACGCTTAATAAGCCGATAAGTGAGCGTAGTAATTATACATGGTAAATATTTATACCATGGTATAATACAGGTAGGTAATGCTGCTGCTGCACTTTCTGAGTAATACCAAACAAATATATACCAAACAATAATACAAAATCCTATTTCAAATGTCGCTCACAAATTCTCTCGTTGCGATGACAGGTAGGCCATTGAAAGATATGTAATGTAAGAAAAAAAGTTAACTCACGTGTCATCATCAGCTCTCACAAACCAATCATACTCATTTCTGTAGTGGTCGTACACATATTGGAAGGCAGCCTTCGTTTTGGGCCAGAGAAAAGCGCGGCCTTCTTTCACATTCAGCTTCACTGTAGGTATCTCAGGATCTGCATGAAACAATTATAAAATTTTGGGGGTTGGGATCTACTTCTTAGTGGTCCGCCCCGGGCAACGACAACAAGGCCTCTGAATAAGTCCGGTTAAACGATCCCAACAGAGCGGTGGTAGGCTCCGTAATAGGCCGCCTGGCTCGCGACCACTCTCTCAAGGAGCTATTTCATTTACCACATTTAGACTTTCTTACCATGATGCCAAGCGGGGCTTTTCCTGTAAGAATGAGGTCGTTTCCCGCGTTAAAAAGTAGTCTATCCGTCCCCATGACACCATCTTTAATTCTGCCAAATTTTACTAAAAATCGGTTTGCTATTAAGGCGTGAAAGAGCAACAGACAGACAGACAGAGTTGCTTTAGGTTAATCTAGCTAGAGCTTACCATACTCTGTACTCATAAAGAGCAGCTTGGTGCATCTCTTGCCCCAGGTGTCTTTGATGGGTTTGCAGGTCTTGTTGTGGTTCATGGGGTGCGTCATCACCCAGCACAGGATTCGCACCTTTTTAGCCAATTCATCGGCTGGAATTAAGGATAGAGTTCATACTTAGGATGTACCTACATACAGTCATGTTATATCACATGCATCACGTAGGAATACGCCGCTCTTCCTAGGCTAAGAGAACCTGAGAGTATGGACACAGCAAAAGTAAGATTTTTATAATTTTTGTAGATTTATTCCAGCGCGGTTTGAATGCTGAGGTACGTGGAACGTAAGACCATAAACTAGAAGGCGCTGGGAGCTAGCGCGATCGCCAGATAAATAAGATCATGGAGGAATAAGTATACGAGTACTAGTACTACTTAGTACGTACGTAAGGCCATCGACCTAGGTCCTGTCCCCTATAAAGAAACACAAAAATATGCTACAGTCTACAGGGTTATAATATAAGGCGGTTTAAAAACTCTGACACGAAGGTTCAGTAATAAGGTAATATGAAAGAAAGAAATAATAAATTCGCCTCGGGCAGGCCTTGAACCTGCAACTTTCGGAATGCCGTTCCATCGCTCTGCCAACTGAGCTAAAAAAGCACCGTGAGTGCAAAAAGGCCCTCAAAAATATGTAGTGATAATGATAATGACACAAACTTACCAACCGAGGTGTTGTCATCCTCATGCACCCTTACATCTTTCGGTTGTTTGGGAGGATTGGCCAGGGAGTCGCTATGTAACCGCATGAGGGACTGTCTGAGGATCACATGACATATCTTAAAGATGAGTGAGTGGCTTTCGTAATTACCAGGTGGAATGTAACATGTAATGGTAGAGGTACACCAAAATTAGGACTGTTGACTAGGTGGCTAAAAAAATTCAAAACGTTTATCCCTTATAACTGATGGAAAAAATACTGTGGATGTCATTCATCATTTAAAAACAAATGCATGTTTCGATTTAATAATCAAGTTAAAAATATAGAAGTTATTGATTTGAGTAGTCAATATTTACAAGCCAGTGATGTCATAAGCCTGTTTTTTAATACAAAAAATTGTTTTTGACATTTCATAAAAAGTTGCTGATTTGACTAATAGTCAAATAGCGTGAAAAGACTTGAAGAATTTAGATAATATCTTTGCGAACACAACTGTGAACTGTCCGCTCAGGCACAAGATAAAAAGGAGACCCGGTCCCTCGTAGGTGGAAAATGGGAAGGAAGAAGAAAAGGGAGCGGTGTCTGCTTTCACCAATTTCCACAAAGAATTTCTTCTGGAAAAAAATATATTGGATCGGTGAATTCGATATAACATTTGCTGTTTCTAAGCTCATAGAAATGTCACAGTTGTTGAAATTCGGCATTGAGAAGCCAATTTTTCATGATATTTCTGATGATTTCCTGGTGTACCTATAGTGTAATCATAGTATTTTTCGGTTATATCTATGAATCTAGTTGTTCTCCATATTATAGAGAAGCTAACCATATATAGATTTATTGAAAATTCAACTATTAACTATCATAACAAAGTGAAATGCCGGACCGTGTTTAGCCCGATTTAGGCCTAGCACGCAGGGCGATTTTTTTCTGTGTTGTATGGAGTTGTATGAAGGTGCACGCACTCGCGGAAAAAAATCGCGCGAGATTCCTCATACAAATTCCCCCCCCCCCACACCCCACTCGCGATTTTAATTCACGCGAGAAAAATCGCAGTGCGTGCTAGGCCTAAGAGTACTTCCCTCCTTAAACCGTATAGGTAGGTACTACTTACAAGTCGTATCCCCCCAATTTGCCCCGTAAGCTTTTTTTCTGCTTGCTCTTCATAAGATCTGGTTTTACCAACATCTGCTCTATCTGTTCTCGACTCTTCTTGTCATATTCATCTTCTGATACCTTTACGAACATGCTCTTCGGTCTTTGAGGCAAAGGCTGAGGTTCCAGCTGTGGTGATGATATTGGTTTCGGTTTCTAAGACATAAAAACATTATTTTAAAAACATATAGTCGACACACAAAGCAATTTATTTTTATCCTTAAATTAAGAATTGGTCTCCACGCCGGAGCGGGCGAGGAGTAACCCCACGGCAGTTAAGAGGAGTGTGAACCTGCACCTTTCCATACAAAAGCCGATAACGATTCCCACCCCGTAAACATAGTCCAATTCCTATAATTTTTGGAAATTATGTAGATATACTTAAAAACTAGGTTTGTACGTTTTTATTTTTTAGAAACATTACAGTTATAAAAAGATATGACTTCCATATTATTTGTATGGGAATTTAAAAGAGGTCATATCTTTTTATAGTTGTAATATTTCTAAAAAATAAAAACGTACAAACCTAGTTTTTAAGTATATCTACATCATTTCCAAAAATTATAGGAATCGGACTATGTTTACGGGGTGGGAACTTTTATCGCCTTTTGTATAGAGAGGTGCAGGTTCACGCTCCTCTTAAGAAGGTTGATTTCAAGATATGCATGCAACCATCGCCCGTAATGCCTTAGAATATCGTTCAAATCAGCGCGCGCTACGAGGTGGCGGTTACGTCCGTGGCCGCGTCAAAAATGTGCGCAAAACGCACAAAAAAGCGAATTCCATTAAACCTAAGCGTCGGATTAAAAAATGCTATAAATGCACTATGTACCAATTTTAGATAATCTTATTACGGATAATTTCCCGAAGGAACCGTGAAAGCGCTGCTAATAGTTTAGTAGAAGGAATATCAAATTTACTGATAAAAACAGCTTTCACTTTCAGATTTTTTTTTGCATACTTATTTATGAACTACAATATTTTCAAATGTTGCAATTGTAGACCATGAACTAATTTCTTAGATGTATATTTTTTTAGAATTTTATATAGATTCGTTTAGGAGATTTATATTCTTTTAAAACCAACCATTTGCCCGTATTATTATATATATCCATTTATTCAAAAACATACATAGTTATTACATACATCACACTCTTAAACTACCAAAGTTTAATCACCTGGTAGGAATCACCTTAATCTAAGTTTTTATCACTAGACGAAGTAAATAAAACCTAACCTAACCTAACCTGCAAGGATGCAAACTAAGCGTATTAGTTAAAAGCTTGGACTTGTGACGTGATAAATATTTTGAACGAATTTTAAGAGCAGATCTAGTTGAGCAAAACACATAACTTACCAGATTTATTTTTGTGATTTCTACCATGGATTGTGTTTAAAATTATGACAAGTTTTGTCGGATTAGTAACTGACATAATAAAGAAACTGAATTCACCTCGTGGGCATACTCCTTAAACATAGTCTTCGACGGGTTTGGAAAACCAACTTTATCAGGTTGCGCCCTTTTTGACGGCACTAAATTTTCCTGGGCGTTTTTATTTTTGCTTTTGCCTTTCGTTTCTTTCTTCAACTCTTGATGGAAACCGTCAGTTTCTATGCTATTCCGACTGTAGAATTTGTTCCTTTGCTTTATATTTGGCACTGATTTAAAAGTACGTTTAATGTCAGTAATTCCTATACTTATTTTCTTTCCCAAATTACTTTTGCTCATCTGCTCTATTTTATTTGGTTTCATTCTGGAATTAATGGTAAATAAATTAAATAAAATTATACATTTGTACCTACTCGCGGTAATAGTTATTACTGTGATTTAATGTGTTACTTGAAACACGGAGTGATACTTGAAATATACTTGAAAACATAATGGGGCACCTTCATTAAAAAAAAAATAGTTCGCCTTTACTCGATAGGGGGCGCCGTTGTAGGAAAAATTTCGTTGTCAAAGTCAAAATCATTCTGCTGTCATGTGTCAGACTGGCTACTACTCTTTGGTATTATTATTACTGCGTTTTTGTTGTCTGTTATCACACAGCGGATATTTGTTTGGATGCTTTCCTTCATTCCTCTTCACGCCTGGTATTTTTCAGTCGCGAAAGTGAACTTTTATTGAGATATAGACTCTTTACATCAGAATATAAAATGAAATCCAAATGTATGTTATAAATTAACATTATTAAAACAATAAAATAAATAAAAATATCAAGTCTATATATTTTTTATTACGTATGAGTGTTGCCATAGTATTTGACAGATTTGTTTCAAGGTTATCAGCGCCATCTATTGATACATTTAAATAACTCGAAACGAATTCGCCCCATTATTACTAGACATTATATGCATATGCAAACATGCAAATGCATAAAACGGTACATTTCCAGCGTTATTGCATATTTTAGTACTTTTCTATTAATAGTACCTATTTCAGTAGTTAAATATGTCAGATGAGTTGTATTATGCGGAAACGGTGGAGGCGTGCGGCTCACGAGCAGCAATCGGCCAGCGCGCAATCAGTTGAAAAGGAGTTGAATCAAAATGCGTGAAGATTGTTTGTCATTCCGATGACTTGTTCGATTCAATTTAATTTAGTTGCTTGTCGTTTGTTTATCTACGAAAATCGTATGCATTTTGTGAAAATGAACTTGAATTCACAATAATTAGAATTTTGATAGTGCATATTTTGCGCATATTTCGCTCTTTTTTAGTGCATACTTGCATGAATATTTTGGAATTTTGATAGTGCATATAATCCTATGTCTAATGAAATGGAGCTAACTCAGCATTCTGTCAGCACCGTGACATAGCATATAAGATAAGTAGGTATAAGTCGTGCGTTTAAAGAAACGATTTAAAAATGGCGTCCGCTCGCTTCGTGATTGGTCCACCTCGCATGCGTTCTCGCTCTACCTAATAGAGAGTGAGCGAGAACGCATGCGAGCGGCGGCCATTTATAAATCGTTTCTTTAAGTGCACGAGTTATAACTACACACACTTACATTTTTTTAGAATGATTTTTCAACTTCTCTGGACTGCGATTGTACTTCGGCGCTCCAACTCCAACCAGAATCTCCTTCTTTCTAACAACGGTCACAGTTTTTTTACTTGTAGTAGTCTCTACTGGTTTAACCTTTCTCCTATGTTCGACTTTCACGTTGTATTTCCTTTTAGTATAGCGCATTTTGTTGTTTATTTCATCGGGATCTCCGTCTTCATCTCCGAATAATCTATTGTTTAAATTGTCGTTTTCATTTTCATGCAATTGCCAGGTCACTCGCGATAACCTTCCTTTCTTTTTTATAATCTTCTCTTTTTCTTTGCCTTCGATTGTATAGTTTATAGTTACACAAAATAATAACAGATATTTTAGTTGCATGTTTCACTGTTCACTTTGTTCTTCATTAAAAATTAGTTAAATTAGTGTTTTTTTTAAACACAAATCTAATCAACCGAACGATATGAAAGTCGCATAGAGACTGATATCTAGTATGTTTAGTTCTTATTATAAGAAAACAATATATTGTTCTAGATCCACTGAAGTTGTTTTCAATGATGATGTAGTCCTATTTGCTCATAATGCTTTAATTAAGAACAATAAAACGATAGTATTACGCATTCATGATGTAAGAATTATCAGCGGAGATTGTTTGATTGACTTTTAGCAGACATTTTATATTGTGTTCTCGAATTAAGGTGATTCCTACCGGCAAATGGCTGTTTTTAAAAGTATATTTCTCCTAAACAAATCAATGAAAAATTCTAAATATAAAAATATATATTCAGTATTGTAATTTAGGCGATGGGCTGACAACCTGTCACTATTAGCAATATACAGATCTATCTGGAATAACCCTCAAAACTTGTCAGACGTGGCGGAACGACCTGTTTAGATCGTTAACGCTCTGCCTACCCCATTAGGGATAAAGGCGTGATTATATGTATGTATGTAATAGTATAATAGGTATTTAGGTATTCTACTAGGGGTCAATTCAAATAGAGAGGTTCAAATGTAATTTTTTCTTTATGAAAGCCCTCTTTAGAAATGTTTGAGAGTATAGTTAGTCATTCGTGGCGATTCTGTCGTAGACACAACTTATTTTAGTTTCAATTTCAATTTGAATAAAATAGGGACAAAAATACATCAGTTAGTTTTATTATAATCCTGCCAAAGTAATGCAATTCTTAAATTAAGGGGATCCCCGGTGCCTCCAGGGCCCTCATCAGTAAAAAAATCAATACTCACTGAAAACGCAATTAATCGAAAATCCGGTAGATCAGATTAAAGTACCTATAGGTACTGAAATATATTTTAAGCACTATAAATTCATGATTCAGTGCTTACAGCAGTACAGATACCAAAAGTGCTAAAAGTTTTCGCAAATTTTCTTTCTGTTAACTACCACGAACTATGAATTCCAACTTTATGAGGTTCTAAATTATCTTATTTGCTTTACTTCAATCTGATCTACCAGATTTTCGATTAATTGCGTTTTCAGTGAATTATGATTTTTTTGACTTATGAGGTCGCCACTTGGCTCAGGGTAGCCCCTTAATGGCTTTTGTGTAGTCACAATTCTGCCAATATCACGTAAATTGATAAATTAAATATAGGGAGTGTTCCTGCCAAAGTAACGTTACTCGCCTTAAATAAGATGGCATGCCAGATGGTGTCGTTTTATTTTAAGCGATATACGTCACTTTGACAGAATTATAATTTTGTTAGCTGTTGTATTTCTGTCTCTATTTTATTCAAATAGAAAGTGGCAGGAACGAACTTAAATAAATAAATAAGTTAAGTTGTATCTGTGACAGAATTGGCACCAATGTTTCATTGCTTGTTATTAATTTTTTTTTTAATTATAATTTGTAGTAGGTAGGTACACGGAAACCCTACCAAAAAAGCGGTTCTGCCCTACATCGCATGAGGTGATGATTTTATTATACGGGGTGCAAGGGACAGCGTCCCGCAAACTTATAGGGGTTGCTCAGTCAACGAAACTGAACAACTACCACCAGTATTTTCTTTAAGGAAACGAAAAAAAAAAAATTGCTTTCTCGTACAAAATTACCACATCGATCAGACAATTTGTATGGAAAACCAAATTTATTTTTTCATTTCCTGAAAAATGTCCTGATGATAGTTGTTCAGTATCGTTGACTGAGCAACCCCTATCAGTTTGCGGGACGCTGTCCCTTACACCCGGTATGTGTTGGTTGTGATAGAAATAGGCTATGCCAAACCAAATTCTTCCTCCTCGAAAACCCGTCGGATCTCTGTTATATGACGACATGAAATTTTAGTATGTAGTAAAAAAAAATATAATAAATAAATAAAAACGTTTATTTGCCATAAAGATTTACAAATCTCGATAAGCTCGATGGTGTAGTGGATAGGGCCGCGGCCTTCTGTCCAGGAGGTCGTGGTTCGAATCCCACCACGTACCAATGTGTTTTTCGGTTTCCGAATTTCATATGTACGTTTATTCGGCGCTTTTACGGTGAAGGAAAACATCGTGAGGAAACCTGCACACACCTACGAAGAAATTCAAAGGTTGTGTGTAACTTAATCTAGGATTGGGTCTGGTTTCCCTTCTGGGTTGCGGAGGTCAGATGGCAGTCGCTCTGTGTAAAAACCAGTGCCCTCGTTCAATCCCCTAGATTAGGTAGCCGACCCCGAGAGATACGGGAAAAAGGCTAGGAAGATGATGAAAGATTTACAAATGTTTTATTCATCAGCATATGCATCAGCTGGTAGCGCATTTTACTATGGGATAGGTAAGTAATTTTTTTTTCATACGGAAAGTTGTTCAGGTTGCATGATGGTTGCATGGGTATACCCTTTCTGTTACCACAGACTGAATGTTGTTTGTGACATTCTAAGGCTCGTATTTATAAAGCGATCTCAAGATTGAGAACAATATTGAGTGCGGATTTGACAG
Organism: Scrobipalpa atriplicella; assembly: GCA_029255725.1. Lineage (NCBI taxonomy): Eukaryota > Metazoa > Arthropoda > Insecta > Lepidoptera > Gelechiidae > Scrobipalpa > Scrobipalpa atriplicella. The sequence continues at coordinate 43,099 of JARACY010000881.1, forward strand.
GTAATTTTGTACTGGAATGACATTTCTGATACGAACTCAAACTCGCTGTCACTCTTGAGAGCTGATTATAAATACGGGCCTAAAAGTATTCTTTGGAATCTACTTGTATACACCTTGTATATTTATTTTATATAAAATAAAACAAATGGATATTGTGCATTGCAGGAAGAGTTTTATTTCAACATTTTTATTTATTACACTTTCCGAACTCATATACAGCGTATACAAATTGAAAGTTACTTACGCAATACATAGAAAACATTTTAATCACTAGGCACTTAATAGTTTTTTCTCCCATTTGCTCGGAAATTGCTTCGTTATTTAAAAAAAAACAAAGCGTACATTCACTCTTTGCGGGACCAGGCCGGCAATTTCTCCAAACGACAGTAATGACGGTCTTTAAAGTACACTCTAGTATGGACAATATGAATTAGGTGTTTTCAATTTCACATTAGGTATTAACTTTATGAAAGGCAGAATGCGCAAAAAAAAAAAATGAGTTAATGAATGAATGGAATGTGCACCTGTCAATGGCGCTATTCTAATTTTAAATTTCACATTATTATGGAGAAATCGCTAGTTTAGTGTATATTTTTCAGTGAATTTTTATTGTTTCCTCGCAAATGAGAGAAAAGTACTGTACTAATCTCAGCCAAAATAGCAATGTATGGTCTCGTTTACATTGGAGGCCGAGACGCAGTACATTGCTTTATTTTCGGCCTCTAAAGTAATCTACTATTTTTACAAGAAATCTGTCTTTTATTTAGATATTTTCATTATTTACAAAAACATTAAGACAGAAAATACAATACAGCGAAGTTACTATGCTACTATTAGCTGTTAACAGTGCTAAGGAGAAAAACAACCTTTTCGATTTGATATTTTGTAAATACAGGGTGTAAAAAAAATTACTGCGTTCCTTCAAACCGTATGTTCTACTAATGATACCAAACAACTTTCTTAAAGTAGAAAAATTTTAGCTCGAAAAAAAAATTGCCTTTTCCATACAAACTTGTAAATGTGGCGAGTATTTTTGTATGAAGAAGGCGAATTTTTTTCTCGAGCTAAATTTTTGTTCTTTGGGAAAGGAACTCAATACTTTTTTTACACCCTGTATAATATTCAGTTATACAACGTGGAGGTACATGTAGAACGCACAAAATAAAAGTTTTTATATAATTTCTTTACATATTATCTCTACAAAACGTGGCATATTATTTCATATGTGATGGTAAATATAATCTTAAGCTATAGGTAATTATTTTAACTTATAATAATAACATAATCTTATAATTGATACACATAACTTATTACTAAAACAGTCCATTTAGCTGTCTAACTTATAATAATAACATAATCTTATAATTGATACACATAACTTATTACTAAAACAGTCCATTTAGCTGTTTAACTTATAATAATAACATAATCTTATAATTGATACACATAACTTATTACTAAAACAGTCCATTTAGCTGTCTAACTTTGTCTTGAAACTCCTCTAACGTGATTCTCCTGGTACCGTTTTGATTACTCTGTCCTTTATACTGGAAGTTCCTTCTCAAGTTCTCTGTAAGCTTTTCCCTGCTATGGGGAGGTCTGGTGTTCGATTCTTCGGCATTGTTGAAGGTTATATTGTGACTGATTCTTTGCAAGATTTCCTTCGAGGTGTTAATAGGCTGAATCCGGTATATGAAGTAGTCTAATGTGTACATGTCCTTATAGTTTACTTTAGCGAAGGCAATGGCGTAGTCTGACCACGTGCTTAGACCCTTCAAAAAACAATATTTCAAATTACATGAAATCATTCTTGGTTAGATTCTTCGAACCCGTCACTATAGCAATATACATAATCATCATCTGTATTACCCCTTAAAACTTGTCAGACGTGGCGGAACGACCTATGTGTAGGTCGTTTTTGCTCTGCCTACCCCATTAGGGATAAAGGCGTGATTTTATGTATGTAATGTATGTATGTATGTATTCTTGGTTAGAAAAACGGGAGGATAAAAAGCAGTGATTAGAGGTGATCGAAAAGGTCTTACCTTACAATATACCGGGTGTAAGGGATATCTATATCAGAAAATGATAGCGTTTACTCAGTCAACGAAACTGAACAACTTCCACCATGAAATTCCTTCAGGAAAGAAAAAAAAAATGCCTTTTCCTGGCCTTGATTCACGCCGTCCAGTTACTAATTCTAATGCTTAGTAGCGCTGTCACTTTCTTATATTTGATATAAGAACAGGATAGCAAATAAACACATGACTTTGACATTCCTAATCTGACATTAAATTGCTTAAATTTGACATTAGATTGCTTATTTAACGTAAAATAAGGAACATGCTCTATTCTCGGTTCTTATTAAAAGCAGCTTATGTCAAATTAGGAACGTCAAACACATATGTTTATTTGATATCCTGTTTTTATGTCAAAGTAAAGAAAGTGACAGCGTAAGAATGGGGCGGCCAGAATCGAGGGCATTCTTACCTCGTCAGAACCATGCTTTAGGTAAGGGTCGTAATTGAATGGGGAGAAGGGATAGAACCTCGCCCGCCCCAGCTCGTCTCGACTGTCCATCGACTTTATGCCCAGGTAGTCTAAACAGTACCCTGGAAAATAAGTTAAAGTAAGTAGGGTGATATCGAAACCAGGCAACGGCATCTTAAGTTTGGCTGTGGATATTTCCAGCTAAACCAGGCACTAGGCAGTACGAAAGCGCCACATTGCTCCGTCGTAGACACGGTCCGTATCTTTCCTGGTCTATTCAAGTCCAAATCAATTTCATTCTGTTACTAATTCTCACAATTCTCCGTAGCTTAGCTACATAGCGTAAAAAAAAATTGGCTGATTTCTAACATGTACCTTTAAATTGCACATAATGTATTCTTTTCTACTATTATTTTCTTACCAATTCCTTCTGTAACGCTGCCTTGACAGGTTTCCGAGTCCTGGTTGCTGGTAACCAGGATCTGCAGCGCGCTCTTACTCAACACGAAATTGGAGAAGTCCTGCCAATGTTAAAGTTATAAGGGGTGTAAGGGACAATATGTGTTTTGTTTGTATTCTGTTCGAATGGACGATGACACTTCAATATATGTTCGATTATCTTCTCATGTAAGTAATATCATTCTTTGTCTTACAAGGATTTGTTATATATTTTCCTCATAGGTGTAGTATAAAGCACTATGTAGCACTCGGAAGAAAATACGATTCCCAACTCGTGTGTATTGAGGCCCGGTCTGACTGAATCGGTCATGTTCTCCCCTCGTTAAACAAACTACACCTATTCGGAAAGTATATTAGTTCTTACTTGAAAAAAGGGAAGAAAGTACGTAAATCCAAGCGAACGAATATGCGGGTGGCAAAAATATATGGGATTTACTTTCCTCCTTTATTTTTTTAAATTCATAATTCAAAACTAGGAACAGGCTGATGCCAAAACACAAAAAGTTTGTATCTCGAAGCCCACAAAATGATACTGGCCACTTACATTTTTTGGCAGTATGTGCTTAGCTTCATTTGCCTCTTTTATATTTTTTAAGTAAAAAATATGGCAAAATCAACATGTCCGCGCGAATTCTTTTTCGTTCTTTGATTTATTTGACTTATTTAATGTAAATTAAGTGTTTAGTGTTTTCGATGTAATGTGTAACTGTATTTATTATGTGTTTTGTTTGTTTGTGTTCTGTTCGAATGGATGATGAGATGACACTTTAAATGTTCTTAAGATATCTTCTCATGTAAGTGATATCATTCTTCATCTTACAAGGATTCTTAATTATATTTTCCTCATAGGTGTAGTATAAAGCACTATGTATAACTCGGAAGACAATGCGATTCCCAACTCGTGTGTATTGAGTCACCCCGAGGCTGCGCTTCGGGCCTCAAACTACACCCTCGTGGGAATCGGTCATGTTCTCCCCTCGATAAACAATGTACTATTACATACCGTGTTCCCAGCACGTCCAAAATACAGGGGCGTTTCGGGGTTGAAATCTTTTACCATGTTCTTTAAATTTTCTACCAATATGTACCTGAAAATAGATAGAGGTCAGGCCAGTATGTCTATAGATTCACTTTGTTTCAGAAATAAGACGAGTGCTGCAGCGAATTTCCCGTAAGACAGCAGATACTCACGAGTCGATATCGGCTTTCAAGATCCAATCCGCGTCTTTATAATGAAGCTCGTATATAAATCGCAGTCCGGCCTTTGTATACTCCCACAATACGTGCTGTTCCGCTGTTAAAACATAGGAAAATATCATCCAGGTAAAATGTAAATAATAATGTTAACATTATCTATATTATGACAGTTTATGAGTTCATATATGACTATAAAAACATACAAACCATAGCAGGCTTGCTTGATAAGCCCTGTTCTGAAAGATCACACATAATGTAAGAATAGAGATAGGTTCTGCCCCTCACCTTAGTCCAGTGCAATTTGTTAGTATGAGAATTCTAATACTTGTGTGATCTCGCTATCGGCAACTCTCGCTCAGAATGAAGGAATAACTTTAGCAATAAGATGTTGTTATAGTGTATTACTGTTGATTGTGTTTCCTTAAGTGCAATATAGTTATTTGTGTATTTAGGGCGGAAAGTAAGCAATTTCGACAGAGGGGACATTCAAAGCACGAGCGTTTGCGAGAATGTTTTTCATCACATTTGCGAGGAATAGAAAAAACAAAAAACAAGTAATCTTAAAACGTTTAAGATTAAAATATTTTGGCGTCATTTGCTTCCTTTTTTATAACAAAAAAAGGTTCTCCCATTTTATAAGGGAAGGCAAAGAGCTTGAGCTCATGCAGCCTAGTTTTTAGGACATTTGCTTCCGTCTCACGCATTTTTTTTTCATAACTTATACTTTGTCGAAGGTAAATAAACGCATACAGCCTGAGCGAAATTGCTACAATATTGAACTTTCATAAAAAGTATTGTAAAATGTGAAAACTAATTGTAGTTTCCCCATATTATTTTCTTGTTTAAGGAACAGTTTTAAAACAAGATAAATTAAAGGCAAAAGATTATTAAAATTTAACTTTTGCTTAGAACATCTGTGCATCAAAGTCTCATTTCAGAACGAAACGTCTGACAGCCAGCAGCCTTAGAATGTCAACGAAATGTCAAGAAGACAGATAAAAAAAACCCTAGGGCGCAATTTAAAAATTTCTGTTCGCTATGTGTGCATAGTTTTCGACTCATTGCGAGCAAGTGTGATGAAAAAGTATTTTGAAATTGAAATTGAAGGAATCACTGCTTAGAATAAAGCAACCTATAGCAAGACTAAGAACAAAGAAGCAATAATACATACCTCCCTTGCTGGTGATAAAGACGATGACATCACACCTCCTCCCCCACGTAGCTTTGACATGTTTCACCAGGTCGTTCTGATCGAGTTTCTTGAGCACACAACACACTAGGCGTGATTTCTTATTGCTCACATCTCGCTTGCGTCTGTCAAACTCTTCCACATCGGGCAGTGGTTCCTCAAATGGTTCTGGGGTAGGCCTGGTGAATTATTAAAGCACATAAAAGACAAGAGGACCATAAGTCAAACACGGATCGACCAAAAGCTCACTTGGTAGGTATAAGCCGTGCGTTTAAAGAAACGATCTGAAAATGGCGTCGGCTCGCTTCGTGATTGGTCCGCCTCGCATGCGTGCTCGCTCTACCTAATAGAATAGAGAGTGAGCGAGAACGCATGCGAGCGTCGGCCATTTATAGATCGTTTCTTTATGTGTACGGGTTATATGGACACAGCATTTGGAATTTTTCATACAGACCTACATGCCTTGGGGAAAAAATTTCAATTTCATTCATGGGTATTAGTTAAAATCATCCGCCTTTGGACAAATGTTTCCATGGTGTACCGAAATAAAAGAAATAGTTGTTTTGTCCAGAAATGTTAAAAATCGCTTACCTGGGTTGATGGAAGACCTTATGTGTCCACATGTCCAAAGGGCCATCAAAGAAGGAGTTTTCCGAAGGTGCGTCATGATTCTGGCTCCATAACGCCAGGAGATGTCTACTATTGTGAAGATTATTCTTTTTCCTCAATGCCTTTTTCTTATGCACATACACTTTCATGTTCTTAAACTGCATCTCCTTTGGGATAAATTCTGTAGTCAGTTCTGTGTGAATATGAACTGCCGGCATTGTTTGGTTTGACTTGTTCCATATGATTTTCTTCCTTTCATTGCGCAAAGAATCCCTTGTCAGATTATGTCTGTATCGTGGCGACATTTGTTTTCTCTTCTCATCATGATTGTAAAATAGATCGATTACTTCAGCTGGCTTTGGTAGTCTTGTTGGTAATGTTGATGTGATTTTCCATTTTCTGCCTGCTGTATTTTTAGGATTTGCAAGGTTGGCAATTATTTGTTTCTCAACTTTTTCTTCTAAGTTCATGTAGTCAAATCCACGATCAAATACATTGGCCTCTATCCGTTTAGGTTTTTCAGCTACCTTAGTATGTTTTCTCATGTCTGCTTTGTTTGGCTCCCTTATCTCATAAAAATAGTCATATTTCTTCCAGCTTTTCACTTGTTTGGGCGGTTTTATTTCTTTATGTTTTAGTGGTCTAACTATTTCTTTTTCTTTTTCCAATTTGGGAACATCTGCTGCGAAATTTGAATATTTGTCGTACTTTGCTTGACTGTAATCAGGAAAATCGATTCCTGGACCCAGGTAGTTGTAATTTACGTAATCCACTCCAATTCTGTTTGTCTCTACATTAGTGTCTCTGAGAAATTCGTCATTGTAATCGTCTAGTAGGGGATGAAGGTGTGGAGAAGAATTTGGAGATGAAATTGCTTTGTTATATTTTGTATAAATTTTGTCGGAATGAACGAAAGCGTTTTCTTCTAGGTTTACGGGATCTAAATCTGAATACAACTTTCTGGCAGTGCCAAGGTTATCGTAGCCAATGAAGTTCGCATTTCCTTTGGTATTTTGTTTAACAGAATTATTAGTATTTTCGACTGTAACATTACTGTCAAAATGTTTACGATTTAGATGTTTAGATTTTTTAGGCCTCATAGTAGTAGGTCGCCTTACAGGATTGAACCACATAGAGTCCTTTAGATCAATCGGATGGTTATAATATGATCTCTGTTTCTTGAGGTTCGTTTTCCCGAGCTTCAGTTGTTCATTATGTTGATGAAGTATTGTGTTTTTATTGTTGATGGCGGGCGGAAACTGTTCTGCATCATATTCATCTTCACTGACAGCAAGTTGCTCAGACACATCTGCCTGCCCCACGCCCCCAATGTCTACATTGAACATCTCCTCGCGATAACGATCATCATTGTTATCATTTAGTAACATCGAAAAGATACCAGGATCGCCAAGCTCTCGTTTTCTACTGTTTTTTATTGAACTATACTCTGACAAATCAGTTTCATTGTTCTTATGTTTTTCATTCTTTATTGAACTATTGTTACGACGATTATTATATTTAATCTTTGACGAGTTTTTATAATTAATCGTATTAAAATGATTTACATTCAATTTTGCTATAAGTTTTTTATAATTTTTTGTTTTGGCATAAAAAAAATTAATTGGATTTGTTTTAAGTTTCGATTTAAGTTTAGTTTTATTTTGAACACTTTTAATCAGACTAGTTATGGGCGCGACTTGTTGCAGTGACCATAAATAAGGCTTTAAAAATACATAAGAATTTTGTGGACTCATTTGTGACAGTTTTGCAAAGCTTTTCGTGTCAACTTCTTTTGGTTTCTCTGTTTTTTGGGAAACTTCGTACTTGGACGGTTGCTGGTAAGTATTTGATTGTGTCTTATTGTATTGGTTTTCGTTTTGTTTACTAAGTGTTTTGTTTAGTGTAGGACTAACTTCTTTTGCTTTCTCTGTTTTTTGGGAAACTTTGTACTTGGACGGTTGCTGGTAAGTATTTGATTGTGTCTTATTGTATTGGTTTTCGTTTTGTTTACTAAGTGTTTTGTTTATTGTAGGACTAACTTCTTTTGGTTTCTCTGTTTTTTGGGAAACTTCGTACTTGGACGGTTGCTGGTAAGTATTTGATTGTGTCTTATTGTATTGGTTTTCGTTTTGTTTACTAAGTGTTTTGTTCAGTGTAGGACTAACTGTATTATCTAATTGTGAAGGAAAGTCGTGATTCATATAATTTAAATACGTTTGTTGGTCAATATGAGGTGACAAATATGTGTTTCTTTTATAAAATTTGTTATTTCGAACAAGTTTTTTAGTTAATATAATTACTGCATTATGCTCCGTCTCTCTCGCAACTCTGCGGGATCTAGAGAACAAACTTGAAATTTGCTTGGTAAGCGGGTCTATAGATGGATTTTCATCGTCAATTTTGTTTAATTTTCCGCCTGGGAATAGAATAGCATTCTCTATTATAAATTTATTCGGTATTTCCGCTTCTTTCTGATTGATCACATTTGGTTTTTCAGTTTTAACATTATCGGTTTCATTAATATTGTTTAAAAATACGTGTCCTGGGTATTTATTACTGTTAATCGTCTTTACAATTTCTTTTTTGTAGAGTCCTAAATATTTGCCGATATATTTTTCCATTTCTGCTAAGTCTTTATCATTTCGGCGTATGTGTGGCTCATCCTTATTTTTATGAACACTTGATGTTTTATTGCTTCGCGTCAAAGATGAATTGAAGCTAAAGTATTTTTTTAAACTTTCCGCCACATTTTCAAGGGGCTCATAATCTCTATAAATGTGAACACTTACTTGACCAAGGTGATTATCTCTTTTAGTAGGTCTGACTGTTATACGAAATTTGTAGGGGCTGCGATGTCTGCGACTAAATATACTACTTCTTGTGGCTCGTGCTTTTTTATTCAGTTGCCATATTGGGAGCACATCAAGCCAATGACCTTTATAATCTATTGATCTTAACACTTTTTTAAGTTTAGTTCTAGTACCGTTTATTTTGTTCGTTTGATTGGATCCGTCTTTCAGAGATCTCCTTTTCCTTGTTCTATAAACCGGTAAGTTTGTCACCATCATAAAATCTTCCTGTATAATATTTTGTGGCGATACATTCTGTTTAAATTGATTTTGTTCCGTAACTAACCAACCTGGATTCAATCCATCTAACATAACTACAGAACTTTTCTTTTTAGATTTAAAGACAATTTGCTTAGGCTTTTTATATTTCTCTTGACCAAAGTTTTTTTGGTCGCTATTCTGGGAAAACTTTTCGATATATTTATTCATCTCTACATAATCCTTAATGTTTTGATCTTCAGATATGTCATTTCGCTCAAGTGAATCAGTCAGGTATTGGTATTTTTCTAAATTGGCTACATCGTCTAAATCGTTTACAGGCGGTTCATAGTCGTTGAACATATTAACCATAATATTACCGTGTTTCGCTCTTCTTATAGGTCTGAAATCTGTATGAAATCTATTTGGACTGCGATATCTGCTACTATAATATATACTATTCCTTAGAACTCGGGCCTTATTATGACTTACAAAATGCGATGATGGTAGTTCGTGCATCAATTTGGTTTTTGATATACGCGCCTTTTTACTTGTTATATTAGTACTCTTCGATATTTGTTTAGATGTTCTTTTTAAATACCTCTTATTCCGTTTAATCGGCAAGCTTGATTCAACAAATCCACTTTTTATTTTATTCAACAGCGACATTCTCTTATTAAATTTCTTTAACTTTGTACCCAACCAATCTGGAATCGCGCCGTCTAACATAAGTTTAGATAATTTTCTCCTCTTTTCAGGCTTAAAGACAATTTGGTTATCTTTTTTATATTTTACTTGAACAGAATAATTTTTGCTAGTATCTTGAGAATAATCGGCGTCTATAGTCGAATTCTTGTTAATCAATTTACGAAAAACGATAAAAACAGCATCAGCATTGCTAAGATCTTCTTGTGGTATAATAAATTTAATGGACTTGTTAAACTTTTTGGTATAACTACTAGGCTTTTCCCAAGATGATGTCAAGGCAACATGGTCTACGTCTGGTATCGGTGCATTAGAAACATCATAAACTTTGGATTTCCTTGTTTGTTTATCGGCAAGTAAACGAATAAGTGCCTCAGATATATTCTTTGTGTCTTTGATGATAGAATATTTTTTATTAGTATCTTTAGTGGTTTTTTCTAGATCTCTAGTTATTTCTTCTATGCTCTTATCGATGTGTTTTAGATATTTGTCACTATATTTAAGTTCCTTGTCACTTTCTTTTAAATACTTTATGTTTTCTACCGGAAATGTAACACTGCTTTCCATTTCTTTATAAGATTTCAACAGTTCTTCCTCGCTTTTATTAATATACTTATTATCACTCTCAATCAGATGCATGTTATTAATTTTATATGTATCATTAGCAGCTTTAAGTTCCTTGCCACTTATGTTTTGGTAATCATTGCTTTTATTCAGCGTATTTTTATTTGTGTGATTCAGATATTTGTTACTCTCGTTGAGTTTTGAATTATTTTGCATCAGGACCTTATCGCCATCTGGTATTTCCTTGTCACCCGTTTTCTCTGACTTGGTACTGTCAATATGATTATCAATAGCGCCGTTAACGACATTGGGCTGTTCACTTTTTCTCTCGTATCTTGTTTCTTCTTTCTTTTTGATTAATTTCGTTGCTGTAGTACTAGATACATTGAAATACGTAAAATTTTTCTGCATCAAGCTGGTTTTAGATGCATTCACCTTGGAATCACGTATGTTTAATGTTTTGCTTTTTTCGATGATCGACGCATTCAGCCTTTCGACTTCTCTCGGACTTTTCATCCTCTTAATGTTGTTGATTCTTGTTAAATATTTAATATAATCACTTATGTGGTCTTGCTTCGGTGAGGTTAAAATATTTTCTAGAGAAACCGATAATTCTGTAGTAGTTTCAGCAAAAAAGTCCTTTTGAATAACGTTAACATTATCACGGGCAGTTTTCGTAACTTTGTAGAATTTCGACGGGTCTTTTTGCGTCCAGGCATACCGCGTCATGTATGGAAGACCAGGATTCTTCAAGGTCTTTAAGAATGCCGTTCTATCCAGTTTCAATCCAAAACTCCGCAGTTGTGTACTAACGGAAGACAACAGTACTAACAAACACAAATTGACCCACATCGTGAACGTTTTTACATTTATTGAAACACATCCGAATACCGTAATGTTCACAATAATTATGATATCCAAATTATTTTAGTTTATTAGATTAATTTCGGATTGCCTTTTCTATAGTAAAAACAATAGTCCATTGTTTAAATTGAGCAAAGATTTAGAAAAAAATTAATGTATTGTTTACTAAAACACAAACACCGGTTGTAGTTATTAAGATTACGTAACTCTATTATGATTATAGTATAAGTACCTATCACCTAAAACTAATGTAGTGAAAACAACAATTCCAAAAAAAAAAATGTGAAAGAAATTCTGATTAAACTTGATACGAGTGGTTGTGGACCCACATTTCTCAAGACTAAGGGTCGTATTTATAAAGCGATCTCAAGATTGAGAGCAATATTAAGTATGGATTTGACAGGCCGTTTTGTACTGAAACAACATTTCTGATTAGGGTGTGCAATCTCGGTATTCCAAGATCTCGAAATACCGAGATCTCGCATCAATTTCGCAAGATCAATCTTGCACCCAAAATCGTGCGCGATCTCGCAAGATTTGCAAGATTACGCAGCAAACACATTCCGTGACCATTTATATTAATAATGGACCCACTTCTTCCTCTACATCTTCAGATGTTATTGTGGCAGTTGATCTAGCACATGATGATGACATGCCTCTATCAGAAGCCGCAAAAACACCTCTCTCTCTTGACGAGGAACTGCTGATGATTTTAAAAGCTCGCCCACAAGAACGCCCTTCACTTGCAAAGGGTTCATTATTTGATAAAGTCATTAGACAAGAGTCCATGCTGGACTGGGAGTGATAGAAAAACATAGAATGTGCCAGCTGCATTTCCTCCTGGGCATGCTGTAAAAACCAGCTAAGGGATTCAAGGGTTTCAGTATTGTAATTTAGGCGATGGGCTGACAACCTGTCACTATTAGCAATATACAGATCTATCTGGAATAACCCTCAAAACTTGTCAGACGTGGCGGAACGACTTTTGTTTAGGTTGTTTACGCTCTGCCTACCCCATTAGGAAAAAAGGCGTGATTATATGTATGTATTAGACAAGAGTTCAATCTCTTTGAATCAGGCGGGGCAAAAGGGCAGCACAGCACCTGCAGTCAGCGTATCAGTGCCTATCATCAGTGGTGCCAACCAACTGACTTCGGATCTTTTTCAAAATAACTCATAATACTTATTAATAAAGCGATTTGATTATAATAAATATATTTTTAATTTAATTCCATGTTCTTAGAATAGAAAATTTTCAAAATTTTAGTACAATAGATAAGTATTAAATAAATTCATCGTAGATTTGCGAGATCTCGCAAAATACCGAGATCTTGCAAGATTAGACTTTCAGAATCTTGCAAATACCGAGATCGAAGATTAGCTGCAAGATTGCACTCCCTATTTCTGATACAAACTCAAACTCGTTGTCACTCTTGAGAGCTGATTAAAAATACGGGCCTTAGAGCTTATGAATGAGATCTAATGAATAAAAGGTCTTAACAAGTAAACTCCTGTTTTTCCTTAGAACTTTATTAAAGTCAACCGCAAAACAAATGTTTGTAACAAAGTCTGCGGTTTCGAAATTTGAGTCTCTGCTAAGTTGCAACGAAAATGCAGTTAATGGCCCGCAACTTTACAGTCTTTCAGTGATCAACCTGTTATAAATCATCTTCCTAGCCTTTTTCCCGTATCTCTCGGGGTCGGCTACCTAATCTAGGGGATTGAACGAGGGTACTGGTTTTTACACAGAGCGACTGCCATCTGACCTCCGCAACCCAGAAGGGAAACCAGACCCAATCCTAGATTAGGTTACACACAACCTTTTAATTTCTTCGTAGGTGTGTGCAGGTTTCCTTACGATGTTTTCCTTCACCGTAAAAGCGCCGAATAAACGTACATATGAAATTCGAAAACCGAAAAACACATTGGTACGTGGTGGGATTCGAACCACGACCTCCTGCATAGAAGGCCGCGGCCCTATCCACTACACCATCCGGGCTATCAACCTGTTATAATGGCAGTAAAAAAATTAGCCTACCAAACATTAGGGTTGACCTACCCCTAAAACTTTCGCTAAGGAATATGAAAATATAAAATGTGGCCCTCCCATCCCATACAAATGGTCTCAGCGGCTCGAGTCATTTTGTATGCGAGAGCCAAAGGTAAATTTAAATTTAAATTTTTGACCCGGTGTATGAAAATTGTGGCGTACGAAAACCAAACGCGTTTTAAATTAAAGAATTTAATCCCACTTTTCATTATGCTTTGTTATTTCACTTAAAATGACAGGGAGAAAAAAAAACAATATTTAATCATTATAAATAATATTTGACACAATATTGATATAATATTTAATGAAATACAAAAAGTTATGCAAAATGTTATCTTGCATTGCGGATACACACCGTGCCACCAAGTGACATGTGTATTCCGGGCTTTATGAGAATAGTAAGCTATCACAGCCAACGCTATGGCAAGAATTATACATAAACCTTAAACTTCAATATTTTTTTTCTAATTTTTCCCGGCGTTCAAAAGAATGCGACTCATGCCATTATGTAGCAGGGATTTTAATCTACTTATAATCTGACCCATTTTGTTTGTGTACGCCATGGGTCAAATGCCCGAACAAAATGAACAATGACCTTTATTTTTCATATTTCGACTTCGACCTATGTTCTTTGGGAAGAGTTGTTTCGTTTAATGGGCAGGTAAGGTAGGTTCACATCCTAAAGATCGGTCAGCAATTTTTTTGCCCTCGATATACATAGGTATAACATGAATACTGTCAAAATTACAAAAAAAAACGATTTTGTGTCGTTCGAAATAAAATAACTAAATCTATATGTGATCCGATTTTCTTAGCCCGGCAATATTTTTAAGTGTAGAATTAAATGTATTTTTAGTTAGGAGGGATTGGGAACTATTGATCGAAAGAGGATAAGTTTAATAAGCTACGATTTTATTTCATCATAATTAAAAGTAACAAAGTCAACGACTAAATGCAATCACTAAATAGTTTAACTAAATATCAAGACTAACTGAGAAGCATAGAAGATTGTTTCTTATTAAACAGATTGGCTTTCCTAACATGAAGTACATAGAAAACTTGTACTTTATAATTTTTTTTTTTTTTATAGGGTGTACCTGAAAAGATGTGAACCTGTCCATGATACTGAACAACTTTCCCTAAGGAGCATAGGTCGAAATACGAAAAGTTTTTTTTGACGTTACATACAAAATGCATCAGCTGGTAGCGCATTTTGGGAAGTAATTTTTTATTAAAATTTCGACCTATGTTTCTTAGGGAAAGTTGTTGAGTTTCATGGACAGGTTCACATAATTTAATAAGAATATACCCTTTCTGCTACACGTTGTATACTACAGCCAAAGGCTTTTTTATTAAAATCTGTTTTATAGAAAAAACCTGTAAAATATTGTAAATAAATCAAATAAGATATACTTATATTGCAAAAATTATGGTGCATGAAATAGGGTATGAAAGAAACAATATTCTATGCACTTCTTAATAATACTAGCCTAAGATTAGGTACAAGTTTAATGTAGGTAAGTAATAAATTATAATACAGTATGTATATTACTGGGTTATTTTATACCCGTCGTGTGGTGCCGGGTTAGAATAGCATCAACCCATAACTTCCTGCGGGTGTCGTAAAAGGTGACTAAGGGATAAATCCAGGGAATGGGCAGCAGCGTTCCCTGTGAATGGAAAACTTCTACTGCGGTCACCAACCCGCCTGCCAAGCGTGGTGAGTAGGTTCGGTATGGCATATACGCCCAATTTTGGGAGGCCCATGTCCAACAGTGGACTGTTGTGGCTGATGATGATGATTTTCTACACGAAAAAAATATTCAAGTTACAATTAAGGAGCAATAATTTAGATTTTCATAATTTGCTCAACAGGAAATCGTATTTTATGAAAAACTTGCCTCATATGAGATTTTTTACTAGTACTTTTTACATGCTGCCATATAAGCATCTTTGAAAGTAAAAAGCTAACCATGAACAATGAACATAATTCGTTTAGTTAAACTTAAGAACCTTATACCGGGTGTAAGGGACAGCGTCCCGCAAACTGATAGGGGTTGCTCAGTCAACCAACAGACAACAAAAAAAAAATTGCTTTTCCATACAAATTGTCGGTTCGAGGCGGTCACTTTGTATGAAAAAGCAATTTTTTTTTTCATTTCCTGAAAAAAAAATCCGGGTGATAGTTGTTCAGTTTCGTTGACTGAGCAACCCCTATAAGTTTGCGGGACGCTGTCCCTTACACCCGGTATATATAGTACTAAATAATAATAAATATGTACATTGTCTTGTACATATTTGGACAAATGTAAGTACTGGTTAACGATATAAATACCTATATGTGTAAGGGACTTTGGTTTCTCTAATAAGGGAGTTTAATTCCGAAATGAAGATTGCTTTTCTGCTCATAAGGTTATATAAAGTATTTTTATCTCACAACTGCCGCTCGGCCATACTTGTGGTTGTACGAACGGATACGCGCCCTTGTGTGTGTGTTACAGGTTAACTATGGCGAACTCAAGCACACTAACTATGGCAATGTGCGTGCAGGTACATATACATACACACACAAGTATGGAAAAGCGGCGGTCGTGAGATAAAAATACTAAACATTTATCGTACAGTTCCCTATAAGCCGTGCGTTTAAAGAAACGATCTGAAAATGGCGTCGGCTCGCTTCGTGATTGGTCCGCCTCGCATGCGTTCTCGCTCTACCTAATAGAGAGTAAGCGAGAATGCATGCGAGCGTCGGCCATTTATAGATTGTTTCTTTATGTGCACGGGTTATACCAGTACAGGCTGCAGGATTGATTTATTTTTGGTATAGTACAGGGATGGGGAACCTTTTTGGACTTGCGTGCCATATTTACAAAAAAATTATTAAATTAGACCATAGGCGTGCCTCACAATAATTATGGTTTAGTATTTTCTTGAAAAAAAAAAACATGCAGCTCACATTGTAAACGAAAATAAACACGCAAACTTATGGATACGTAACTCGAGCGAAGCGAGCTCGGATTTTTTATGAAAAAATATAAGACATTGAAGTACCTCATACTCGTATACTAATAATTGAAATAAATTAAATGAAAATAAACACGAGCGACGCGAGCTTGACTAGTGAATCATGAAAATAAACACGCAAACGTATGAATGCGTAAAGTGAGCGTATCGTGCTCGAAGGCTCACGAAAATAAACACGCAGAAGCAAGAATTAGGTTAGGTACGTAACGCGAGCGAAGCGAACTCGACTTTTCACGAAAATTCACACGGAATCAGAAAAGCATACTCAATCCATGGCAGCATAAACTACTACAAATTATTCGCGTTAATTCGTTGAACTTTATGTTACCTACTTTCTTGATCGGCCGCGTGCACAAAATATATTGTCGCGTGCCAATGGTTCGCCATCCCTGGTATAGTAGAACTGTAACCTGTAACCTAATTTAGTAGACACCCCGGGCAACGGCAACACAGGCTAGCCTGTGAATAAGTCCGGCTGAATGATCCCAACAAAGCGGTGGTAGGCTCCGCAAGGGGCCGCCGGAGTACGGCGCCAAACAGCTTGCTGTGTTCCGTCGGTGCGTGAGACTACCAGTGCCTTAACAGGCGTTTTCTGGGTTAGCTCGCTCCATCGTCGACTCTGTCACGGTCATCGCTGACCTTTGTGTCTAGAGTCAAGAGCTAACCCATTCCAAGTAAAAAAAAAAAACTAGTTAAATTAGAGCAATATAAGTCCCCTATCTTTATACATACTCATATAAACAATGATATATTACAATAGCAACACAAACTAATGGTCATTTTTTAGGCAAAACGCATACTTATCAGATGAGGGTTTGCTCATGACAAAGACTCTGAACTTTCACAAAAAAAAACTCCTGGGAAATGAAAAAAAAATTTGGTTCCTTACAACAAGCAAGACGTAATTTTGAATGGAGAAATCAATATCATTTTTCATCAATCATTTTTCGTTTCCAAGGGTTTCTTTGTCAGTTGTTCAGTTTCGTTTTCTGAGCAAGCCCTTTAATTTTGAGTACCTATTTACTGACTAAAAATAAACCTATACAGTACAACAAAAAATAATAGTACAAACAGCCTTTTGTATGTACAACGGTCGTCGTAGGCGGTGGCGTGACGTCACTGAACGGAAACTTAAAGTAATACTAATAATACACATAAATACAAAGAAATTGGCCTCGCTTCACGCCGTCCAGTTACTAATTCTAATTCTTAGTAGCGCTGTCACTTTCTTATATTTGACATAAGAACAGGATAGCAACTAAACACATGACTTTGACATTCCTAATCTGACATTAAATTGCTTAAATTTGACATTAGATTGCTTATTTAACGTAAAATAAGGAACATGCTCTATGTTCGGTTCTTATTTAAAGCAGCTTATGTCAAATTAGGAACGTCAAACACATGTGTTTATTTGCTATCCTGTTCTTATGTCAAAGTAAAGAAAGTGACAGCGCTATCTTAAAATTAGTTAAGCATGGGGCGGCCAGAATCGAGGGCATTGTCAATAAATTTAAATATATTATAAGGTAATTGAAAAAACAAATCTACAGGATCTGCTATGAATATCTAAATACTTTGTAAATTTATTAAAAAGTTTATTAGCTTTTTACGCCGCAGTTTTATGAGTTTTCCAGTGCGAATCAGATATTTTCCCGCGGTAAACGTATATTTCCAAAGATGAAAGAATTATTGATATCGGTCCAGATTTTCTGAGATAATTCGTTACAAACATATAAAACACTGCCCAACGATATCGGATTGCAAAATTTTCATGTAATCTTGTGATGTATGTATGCGTGTTTATTATAATAATTAAAATACTTAAAAATACTAAGTACAAAAGTTAGTATTTACATATATTTAATCTAATATATTAAGCAATGAGAATAAGTCTCAGATCTTAACCATTTTATGTGTCAAAAATAGTCAAAATTTATAAAGTAAAGAAAAGCTGATAGAATCGATGGGATAACAACTTTTGGATTAAATTTTTTTGACTTATTTTTGTTTTTCTACTAACAAATAAAAGATAGGAAAAAGTAAATTAGGCACATCAAATTATCGTAACTTATATTTATGTGACTCAAATCACCAAGTTAGTTTTAAGTCTTGCTATACAATAAGTTAAAATAAAATAAGACTAAATATTCTATTCATAAACAAAAAATGTTCTCTTACATGAACAACTAAAAATAGAATCTTCTACGTAAACGGTTAGAAAGTAATACAATTAAGATTTAATTAGAACCTAACTAAAATTATTTGATTTTGTGTCACTGAAAATAGTTCCTTTTCTTTCTCGATATTCTGGAAGACAAGAGAAATCATTATAAGTTGCGATTTTTATGGTTTCAGAGAATTAATTACATTTTTTAAAAAGCTCTTAATAGAATAACATTCATATAAAGTAAAATAATTATTTACCAGCTTAGATTGCGAATAAAACCACACTATACTAAATAAAAACACAGACCGCGGTTTACTAGTCTAAGTGACGCAAGCTTGCGAACTACGCAAAAGTTATTCAACGCGAGCAAAGCGATCGAGCTCGCAATTTCAGGAAAATATAAGACAAAGTCGCAAAAGTATTTAATAAGTAACGCAAGCGAAGCGAGCTCCACTTTTCACGAAAATAAATAGACAAATACGCAAAAGTAACGCGAGCGAAGCAGGCTCGATTTTTTACGAAAATGAATGACAAAACACATATGTAAAGCGAGCGTAGCGAGCTCGAATTTTTAGAAAAATGTAGTAGACAAATACCCACGGATATGAAACTTAACGCGAGCGAAGCGAGCTCGATTTTTCACGAAAATTATCCTATTAGATACGGGATTAAATTATCAATCAGGTATCGAACATGGGGGTCATAACCCTACTATATTCGCGCATGAATTATACCTAGGAATGGCGATTCGTACGAAAACTGTATTTCTTAGTTCGTTCGCCATTTCGACAGCATGGTAATTAATTTCCAATTTTAGATTATGATTGTACAGCCATTAGAATTTCTTCGCAATATCGCGGCTCGCTACCTAAGGAAGTCTAAGAAACTGCTCAGTAGCGTGACGCCCGCGCCCGGTACAAGCGTGTGGACCAGCCGGTCACGGGTGAGGGTGGGGGTGGGGACGTATATGAGCTGATGGAGCTGATGATATGTTACTACTCACCCGGTGTCGGCTGGAGAGAAGAAGAACCCTCGCTTGGTGGGCGCTGGAGGCGACCCCGCGCCCGCGCCCAGACACGCCCACTGCGCCCAGTAGTCGGCGGGCAGGCGCAGCATCTCCTGCATCACCTGCAACCACAAGGGTGAGTTAAACTTCTGCTTCTACCATCGAGATCATGACGAGACATCGCCCTCTTTAAACTACAGCCCAGTATCTCTGTATCTCACTGCATTTTCAGTGGCTTGCAATATGGTTATTGTATATCTTGGCCAGGTAGCATATCTTAGCCGGGTTATAGCATATCTTAGCCGGGTTATAGCATATTTTAGCCGGTTTATAGCGTATCTTAGCCGAGTTATAGCATATCTTACCCGGGTTATAGCATATCTTACCCGGGTTATTGCATATCTAGGCCAGGTTATGGCATATCTTAGCCGGGTTATAGCATTAACCGGGTTATTGCATATCTAGGCTAGGTTATTGCATATACTCACGTGGAACATTTGTGCGGTGGCTGTATACATCTCGGCTGCTTGTGTCAGCATCCCGTAGCCGACGACGGTGGGGCCGAAGATCTTGGCTAGATTTTCGACACTCATTTCGCATTCTGGACTTTCCGAAACCCTGGTGACGTAACAGACAATTATTAAAAATTATATTTGTAGAAGAACTGTTTGTAGCAAACAAACGTTATTATTCATGAAATAATTGTTATTGTGAAAAGAAGATTGCCCATATTGGTGTCTTAAAAATTATGTTACGTGGCTGGATATTATCTGATCTATCCATGATGTATTTACTTCTGTAGATGCAGTATGAGGAAGGCGAGCGTGTCTCTGTTGGGTTGCGGTAACTGACTGATGGCTTGCACTATATGCGCCGTGGCATCACTTGGTTCGGGAACATTTGCCGCGTGAAGGAAGTCTGCCCATAGAGCGTTGGATACCTGCAATACAAACAATTCATATTTATAAAAGTACATTTTTATAGCAGGAATAATTTAGAAACCAGCAAACGATCTGAACCAGAAATTATACGAACGAACTGTTTGCCGATATGTGTGCATTGCAGAGTCGCAGATCTCGATTTCATGTATTGATTGGAACGTTTTTACTTTCAAAACATTGATATCTGAGACTTTGGTAAGTAAATTTTGGACCTATCCGTTACAGTTTTTTTATCGTACGTCTCCATTCTCCCTGGAAACGTTAAGTACCGTCGAACCCCTTAACTAAGCCTGTGAACCCTAATCTCGCCTATTTTAGAAAATAATAATTATCCAAAAATGTATTTATCTGTCCATGTCAAAAACTACCAAATTCAAATCAATTTTAATTCTTGGCAACATTTTTGCTTGCAACACGTAACTAACTTCACTTCACTTGATAACATATGGGTTTTTTCGGTGAGCGGGACTGGAATTGGTGGCGAAGTTTGGGCATTGTTTCCTATCTTTGCCTGCTTGTTTTTTTAGACAAGTCAAAATACAAGGCAGGCGAAGATAGGAAACAATGCCCGAACTTCGCCTGTCGCAGTTGTGTCGTTTTCCAGTAATTTGTAGTACCTGTGTTTAATTTAATTTAATTTTGTTTATTTGGTTTATCAACATTTAACATATACTTACATTATTGGTGTTTTTTACAATATTATTCGTTCTTATATGTTAAACAATTAGAATAGAATAGAATAGAAATAGAAAATCATTTATTTGTCACCCATAACTGTGTACAAGCATAGCTTTACATAAATCTTATATCTATAGACATTAGATTATTAAGTATAACAAAACAATGTAATGGCGACAAAAAGGCCACGCTCAGCTTTATGCTGTAGAGGTGCCTACTAAGTAAACCACCACCACAGCGCTGATCTTCCGCGAGACCAGGTTAAAAATAAAAATAATAAAGTTAACAAAAAGGAAACAACATTAACGAAAAACTGACCAACAATTCGTTCTGGCTTAGACATAATGTAACTTAATATTTTGTTTAAATATATACAAGTTAAATACTTAAATACAATAAGTAAATATAAAAGAATAAAAGAGAGAAATAAATAATAATATAAGTTTAGGTGCTTATGTTACTTAAAAATTAGTGAGATCAATTTGTTCCTTAGTAAAATAATTTTACCCATTTTTTTTTTAACTTATAAAACTGATATAATATCTTACTGATTATTTTGTTTTTGTAAAAGATATCAATTAAAGATAAACACATCATTCATAGGGAAATGCAACATAAACTTTAAAACTTAAAGTAGGAAGGTAATATTAACATCTAGTGTGTAGTTAGAATTTAAACATTTAATATTTTTTATAATTTTACTTTAAAATAACTAAGAACTAGTGTAATTGAGATCATTTGGTTCCAGCACTTTGTGTTTTTAAACTTTGTTAAGGTATCATTGAAGATATCAATGCTTGGACATTTAATACTAAATTCGTTCTTCTTCTTAGCGAGTGGATTTTCGAGTCGAATAACGACCCGATAAACCCTGGTGTCAGAGTTTTCAAACCGCCTAGTAGCACAGCTATAGGCCTCTGACATGGTTTCAGTATCGACCACTATCAAAGACAGCGACCGGGACCGACGGCTTAACGTGCCCTCCGAAGCACGGAATCTTTTTTCTTTTCGGACAATCAGGTGATTCAGCCTGCAATGTCCTAACCAAACTGGGGAAAACCTCACAAAGTGATAAATTGACAAATATCAACTTTGTGTTCTCCCCCTGGGAATCGAACCCAGGACCTCCGGATCGTAAGCCCACAGCTTAGACCACTAGACCACAGAGGCAGTTGTATACTAAATTCGTTGAACGATCGACATATCCTCACTGCGTTATTGAGTATTGACGGTCTTTAGTTGTAGTCTTAGATAAAACGAAACGTTTTTCATTTGGTGTCCCTTTAAAATACTCCACAATATGAGAGAAAGATAGAAAAATATATCAAAAACCAGGCGAAGTTAGGTGTCTCGCCGGTAAATAACATAAGCCATTACCAGAGGTTCCCTCAGTGATCGCAGGAAGTCCTTGATGCAGCCGCAGATCACGTGCACGTCCTCGTGGCTGAGCGCGGGCGAACCGCACCCGCGGAGGAAACGCTCCTGCAAACGAGATAAACAATAGATGATGGATGATGGTTTCGCAGCCATCATTAGATAAACAATAGATGATGGATGATGGTTTCGCAGCCATCATTAGATAAACAATAGAATAGATGATGGATGATGGTTTCGCAGCCATCATTAGATAAACAATAGATGATGGATGATGGTTTCGCAGCCATCATTAGATAAACAATAGGTGATGGATGATGGTTTCGCAGCCATCATTAGATAAACAATAGGTGATGGATGATGGTTTCGCAGCCATCATTAGATAAACAATAGATGATGGATGATGGTTTCGCAGCCATCATTAGATAAACAATAGGTGATGGATGATGGTTTCGCAGCCATCATTAGATAAACAATAGGTGATGGATGATGGTTTCGCAGCCATCATTAGATAAACAATAGGTGATGGATGATGGTTTCGCAGCCATCATTAGATAAACAATAGGTGATGGATGATGGTTTCGCAGCCATCATTAGATAAACAATAGATGATGGATGATGGTTTCGCAGCCATCATTAGATAAACAATAGGTGATGGATGATGGTTTCGCAGCCATCATTAGATAAACAATAGGTGATGGATGATGGTTTCGCAGCCATCATTAGAAAAAGGTGTGCATCCATACATGACCGGGTCGCGGCATGCGGCATGCGGCAACCCGAACAGAGTACTGCGCGCATTGGTAAATAGGTGGGATTCACCCTTCTTGGAGAGGTGGATACAAGTGCATATTAAGTAGGAGGCCACTAAATACAAACACCTAGTTTTAAGCACATAAATGTAATTGTTAATTTTATTGTTAATTTTATTGGATTATTTTGTGACAATTTTATTTTATTTTTTTCTAACATAACATATTATTTTGAATTAATGTAATAACTATATGGATTTTATCTGAAATAAATTATTTGAATTGAATTGAATTGAATAGGTACAGTTATAGGTTAATTATAGAAATAGTCATTTGTGTATTTGCAGATGTTTGTGTAGCAATATACACAAACATCTGTAATACTAATAACCCTCAAATGTTGTCAGACGTGGCAGAACGACCTTTGTTTAGGTAGTTTTTGCTCTGCCTACCCCATTAGGGATAAAGGCGTATGTATTTGTGTTACATGGGGCCAAAACAAAGCTTTTCTGTTGAGACGTAAACTCGTCACTCTTTTTCTTATTATCTAAGTTTGTTCGTTATTTGTGGAAGCCTATAATTGGCCTAATTTTTGTCAATTTGTTACTAAATTGTTGTAGCTGTTAGCTTCCCAAAGAAAATAAAATTAAATTGCCCACGGCCCAGGAGCCGTATTTTTGAATCACTCGAACCAAAATTCGCATACGAAAGAGAAACATTCGCATGTGACTTGCATACAATTTGGCATGAGAATCAATATTTTGGAAAATTTGACACTTAAAGTGTTAATCTAAACTTATAAAATCGTTTGTCCTTACTGACTGACTGACTGACTGACTGACTGATTCATCAACGCAGAGCCTAAACTACTAAAGCTAGAATCGTGAAATATGGAGAGCAGGTTCCTAATATAACAAAATTTACCACTAAGAAAGGATTTTTGGATTTTCCCCCCTTAAAGGGGTAAAAAGGGGGGATGAAGTTTGTATGAAAGTCCGTCAATTTTGGAAGTAGAATCTTCTAATTTTGTATTTAGGCTAATGATTTAAAAGTAATGAATACGTGTTTCAGCGTTTTTAGATTTTCTACCCCTAAAAGGGTTAAATACGGTATGGAAGTTTGTATGGGAACTCCGTCAGTTTTGCAGTTAGGATCTTAAAATTTTGTATTTAGGCTAATGATTTAAAAGTAATGAATACGTGTTTCAGCGTTTTTGGATTTTCTACCACTAAAGGGGTAAAATACGGGATGGAAGTTTGTATGGAAACTCCGTCAGTTTTGTAGTTAGGATCTTATAATTTTGTGTTTAGGCTAATAACCAAAAATTAATGGACAAGTGTATCAGAGCTTTTGGATTTTATATCCTTAAGGGGGTTAAATAGGTGATGAAAGTTTGTAATAATATCAACAGCTCTTTTTCTTGATTTCTAACCAAAGAGAATGTAAATAAAATTTCTAACCATTGCAAACCTTTTTATTCAAGAACTTTTTAGAGCAAATTTGTGTATTGAATTTGACAGATTATAAATTTTAAAATTAGAACGTCATCGAACCAGACTAACTTTTTTTAACCAACTTCAAATAAAAAAAGGAGGAGGTTCTCAATAAGGATGTACGTTTTTTTTATGTACCTATGTTACCTCAAAATTCCGTAATTTATTTTATCCGATTTGAAAGATTCTTTTTTTATTAGAAAGGGTATATTTCAATGTTAGTTCCCCGTTCAGCAAAATCTAATTTTGATCATGGGATCCATGAGAAATGACGGAAACTCCTCAAATTTTATAGGCACACATATATCTATTTTGATATTTTAAGTTAATCTGATGTGGAACTAAGAGCACAACGAAATTATAAGATGCATCGAGATAGGTACCAATTTTACGAAATTTACTCACCATAATGAGCAATTTTTGGTAAGTAGAAATCAACGAAAAGGGGTTGAAAGAATCTTGCAAAAAATATATTTTTGTACTATCCTTTTAACTATCATTGTTTTTGATATCCCACTCGATAGGTTCAGCCTTTTTTGAGATACGTGGTAACAAAGAATAGGGGATGGTGCTTGCCTCTTTCGAGCATTATCATCCATCACTAATACATTTATTAAAGAGTTGTAAGTATATATGTGTTGTGTATGTACCTATGTTAGTTTATTTGTTTGTTTCTTAATTTGTCATCATTGAACTCGAAAATTTATAGACTTATTTTTAAAATTCTTTCACTATTAGAAAGCTACGCTCACTGTGCGATGCGCGTGCGTAGCAATATCAGCTTTTTACTACGAAAAATATCACACTCACACATAAATAAAAGAATCTTTTAGATGTGGTCATACTAACAGCTACATGACAATAACCTGATCAAGGACAAAAACAACTTTTTACCGCGGGAACTCAATCCCACGGGAAAACTTTTAGCGGCGGGTGAAACCGCGGGGCGGAAAGCTAGTGTATAATACATGAAAATTAACACTTGGGTGGGATTCGAACCCACTGTCTTCGGCGTACCGTGCCGACGCTCTAACCACTGAGACACCAAGTGATTCGATCCACCCAGTGAAACTAGTAGCCTGTTTCAACCGACAATGTGTGACGTCAGCACCATCTATTTGTAATATTGAATATCATTAGCTTGTTTATTTTCATAAGGCACAATCTCCGCAAAGTGGTCCTCCCCACAAGGGGGCCTTTCCCACGTGTACCCTTGTCGAGATAAAGCAATGTCTAGTGTTAAAGGCACTTTGGCCTTTATGATGAAAGCGAGAGAAAACGAAACGCATCGGTTGGTAGCTTGTTGTTTTGCATGAGAATGTTACTCTTTCGCATGAGGATTCAGATTCGAGTTAAAAATACGGCTTCTGTAACAATATTCATTATCAAACATACATACATACATACATACATAAAATCACGCCTTTATCCCTAATGGGGTAGGCAGAGCGAAAACGACCGAAAGGACATTCCGCCACGTCTGACAAGTTTTGAGGGTTATTTCAGATGGTCATATGTATTGCTATAGTGACAGGTTGTCAGCCCATCGCCTAAATTGCAATACATTAAAACCCTCTAATCCCTTAGCTGGTTTTTACAGCCTGCCCGGGAGGAGATGCAGCTGGCACATTCTATATTTTTCTATCACTCCCAGTCCAGCATGGAAGTATTCATTATCAAAACAATCTTTAAAACCAGCACCCTGAGACATCCACTCCTGCACATACAGCATCACATTGTTTTTTTTTTCACATATCTCTTTTTGGCTGCACCGACTGCAACAGCTGACCTGAGCTGAGCCTACACCTTTAGAAGGGATTACTAAAGTAGGTTTCAACTAAAAACACTCTCAGCAACAATACAAAGACAGCACGCTTATCCTTAGCAACTTCACGTCCTTGTCTAGCGCATGAGCATGACGGATCCGCTTTATGATGAACATGCCTCCGAGGTCTAGCGGTCTGAGCCATGGGCTCACGACCCGGAGGTCCCGGGTTCGATTCCCGGCGGGGGACAATGACTTTGTGTTGTTGTTTCTAGTTTGGTTAGGACATTGCAGGCTGATCACCTGATTGTCCGAAAAGTAAGATGATCCATGCTGTCGGATGGGCATGTAAATAGTCGGTCCTGCGCCTGATTTCTCTCTGGTCGTGTCAGTCAGTCTGTCCCATCAGAATAAGAGATTGAAGGAATAGAGAGTGCACTTGTGTGTTGCGCAAACACTTGGGCACTAAAAACTAGTCCCGCGCAGTTGGCCGACCTCTGGGAGATTGGCCGCCGTCACCGAAAATCGGTTGGGAGGACTATTTATTATTATTATGATGAACATCAATGTTCTAGGAAATGAGATATTTCACCTTGAGTCTCTTGACATCCTTGTCCAACGCGCTGATGCGGTATATCCCGCGCTCGCCGAGCCCACGCTTCTCCACCTCGTTGATGCAGTGCACCAGCAGCGCCGGCACCATCGGCGGCGTCGACGGCGCGTAGTCCGCTATGCTGCCCTCCTGGAATCAATTCAAAAAAAACTAATATGGTTGGAAACCAACACCGGAATATAAAAACGATTGATTCGGATTTTTTTTAAAACGGCATTATAAAATCATGACACTCATGACATGAAGTCAAAGTTTCGTATTTTACATAAAAATATTCTCGACTAGCTGTTAAAATATTGTTCATGACTTTTCGAGCACTCTTTAATGGGAGGTGTGGCGACGTCGTATCGCAAAAATCTGCGTTGCTGTTAGCCTATTAGGCTATTAGCAACTTTAGCCCAAAGCAAATCGCAATGTAAATTTCTGCAATGCAAAATCGCTCAACTTATGGCTTGTTTGTGTATGGTTTATTGCCTGTTGTCCGTTGTTGCGATGGTTGTTGTTGCGACATCATTACCTGTTGTCCGTTGTTGCGATGGTTGTTGTTGCGACATCATTACCTGTTGTCCGTTGTTGCGATGGTTGTTGTTGCGACATCATTACCTGTTGTCCGTTGTTGCGATGGTTGTTGTTGCGACATCATTACCTGTTGTCCGTTGTTGCGATGGTTATTGTTGCCGGGCGGTACACAGGGTAGCGGCAGCAGCGCGCGGCACTCGGGGTGTGCTTGAGCGCGGCACGTGTCACACTTCACACCCACTTTTGCGAACTTTATACTGGAACACAGAAGTTATATCGTATTATAGAGAAGAAAACATAACGGTCTACTGCACTGCTGGACAAGAACTTTCGTATTAGTTGCTCGGCGAGCGCAGAGAAAAATATAGAATGTGCCAGCTGCATCTCCTCCCGGGCAGGCTGTAAAAACCAGCTAAGGGATTAGAGGGTTTTAATGTATTGCAATTTAGGCGATGGGCTGACAACCTGTCACTATAGCAATACATATGACCATCTGAAATAACCCTCAAAACTTGTCAGACGTGGCGGAATGTCCTTTCGGTCGTTTTCGCTCTGCCTACCCCATTAGGGATAAAGGCGTGATTTTATGTATGTATGTATGTATGTATGTTTGATAATGAATATTGTTACAGAAGCCGTATTTTTAACTCGAATCTGAATCCTCATGCGAAAGAGTAACATTCTCATGCAAAACAACAAGCTACCAACCGATGCGTTTCGTTTTCTCTCGCTTTCATCATAAAGGCCAAAGTGCCTTTAACACTAGACATTGCTTTATCTCGACAAGGGTACACGTGGGAAAGGCCCCCTTGTGGGGAGGACCACTTTGCGGAGATTGTGCCTTATGAAAATAAACAAGCTAATGATATTCAATATTACAAATAGATGGTGCTGACGTCACACATTGTCGGTTGAAACAGGCTACTAGTTTCACTGGGTGGATCGAATCACTTGGTGTCTCAGTGGTTAGAGCGTCGGCACGGTACGCCGAAGACAGTGGGTTCGAATCCCACCCAAGTGTTAATTTTCATGTATTATACACTAGCTTTCCGCCCCGCGGTTTCACCCGCCGCTAAAAGTTTTCCCGTGGGATTGAGTTCCCGTGGTAAAAAGTTGTTTTTGTCCTTGATCAGGTTATTGTCATGTAGCTGTTAGTATGACCACATCTAAAAGATTCTTTTATTTATGTGTGAGTGTGATATTTTTCGTAGTAAAAAGCTGATATTGCTACGCACGCGCATCGCACAGTGAGCGTAGCTTTCTAATAGTGAAAGAATTTTAAAAATAAGTCTATAAATTTTCGAGTTCAATGATGACAAATTAAGAAACAAACAAATAAACTAACATAGGTACATACACAACACATATATACTTACAACTCTTTAATAAATGTATTAGTGATGGATGATAATGCTCGAAAGAGGCAAGCACCATCCCCTATTCTTTGTTACCACGTATCTCAAAAAAGGCTGAACCTATCGAGTGGGATATCAAAAACAATGATAGTTAAAAGGATAGTACAAAAATATATTTTTTGCAAGATTCTTTCAACCCCTTTTCGTTGATTTCTACTTACCAAAAATTGCTCATTATGGTGAGTAAATTTCGTAAAATTGGTACCTATCTCGATGCATCTTATAATTTCGTTGTGCTCTTAGTTCCACATCAGATTAACTTAAAATATCAAAATAGATATATGTGTGCCTATAAAATTTGAGGAGTTTCCGTCATTTCTCATGGATCCCATGATCAAAATTAGATTTTGCTGAACGGGGAACTAACATTGAAATATACCCTTTCTAATAAAAAAAGAATCTTTCA